>JABSTR010003501.1:0-51984 GCA_013339765.2 Haemaphysalis longicornis | reverse complement strand
CAAACTGCGCGCAAATTACGGGGACAAGAACACATGATCACGGCACAAGCGCAGACTCGCAACTGTTTTTTGCACAATTCAAAGCTTTAAATGCCCAAGCGCCCAATCGCACGCCCCCACTGCGTCACAGTTCTCGGCGCACTCAGCCGAAAATACAAAAGGCCGTAACAACAAACCACAAAACAAAACTTTGAGGCGCACGAATGGCGAAAAATCAGCAAAGATAACCGCATCATACATGGATTAAGACCCCCCTCCCACCCCACACACGCATGCCCAGAAGAGGCACCGAAATAGCGCTCAATGTGCATCTAAATATGCGACTTCTCGATTAAGCAGGGCGATAGAGGGATGACTGATGCAATCGGAACCAGCTTTTATGATGTGGCTGGCTTCTACAATTTCTCGCGTTTGTTGGTTCTTATGTCGGAAAAGGATGGCTGTGCGCTCAAACATTGACCCGCATGCAGACCTGATGTGTCCCTGTGTTTGAGCAACAGCCATCCTTTTCCATCCTTTGAGGCGCCATTCGTGCGCCTCAAAGTTCGTTTTGTGCTTTTGTTGTTACGGTTTTTGTTTGTATTTCCGGCTGAGTGCGCCGAGGACTGTGAAGCATTGGGGGCGTGGCGATTGGGCATTGGGCATTTAAAGCTTTGAATTGTGCAATAATAAACTAGTTGCGATTCTGCGCTTGTGCCGTCTTCATGCGTTCGTTAATTTGCGCGCAGTTTGTTTTCGAGACTCACCCTCTCCGCCGCTTCTCGAAATTCCCATTGCTGGCCCGGTGACGCCATCCCCGTGCGGCGCGCTCGACCGTTTTTCGGAAGGGTCCCGTCGCCGATGTCCCGTCGCCGATCCTTAGCAGTTCAATGGACATACACGGCCCTGTACAAGATTAGAACCAGCGATAGTCTCCTTTAGCGCCGGTTCCCGGGATTGGTGGTGCTGCCGGATGACACCGTACCAGTATGGCACCATGGACAGTTTCTTGAGGCCAACCACCCGCCGAAATCTTTCGGTGAACACGAGCCATCACAACAGCATAAGATCCCCAGACGCTTACCTTAGGCCGTGGTTAGGGGCTGGAAAGAAGGCGGAGAGAGGTATATCTCAAGGACGATATTTACACAGCATGCAAATTTAAAGCGAGCTGGGCCGTTTATGGGATTCTACCAGGTAGATAAACATGCAGGAAAAGGCCTACTCACATGACGGCGGAAAGGAGTTTTGGGGGACCGCAGAGCTCGCCTACGTCGCTAGCAAAGTCAATAAATCCAGGGACTTTCGTTTTTAGTTTTCAGCCCTGTCCCTAGACCGCGCTTGCCCGTAGAGCCGAAAGTGCCGACTTTTAGGTGAAATAATAGGTTCAGGCGTCTCTTTTAGCCCTGACTGGCCGGAGTTTGGCGGCAACCAGCGGGGACGCAACCTGTTTTGGCGCGAAGAAAGACGTGTGGCCGAGCGGTGGCCCCTCTTATTCTGCTCGCTGGCCTCCTGCGGTGCGTCCAATCCTAAATGTTTTGTGGTCTGACATTCAGTTCAGCCACACGGCCTAAGCAAGAAAAGGTTTGAACACAAAGTTTATATAGGCAGGACCATTCGTGACTACCAAAACCGTCGACATGGCTCATATACAGTCAAAGCTCGATATAACGAATCACGCGGGACCACCCAAAATTATTCGTTATTTCGAAATACAGTAAAGCCCGCTATATCGAACAGCGCGAGGATTGTAAATATTTCGATATAGAAAATGAAGCCATAAAACTTACATGAGAGTAACCCTGCCGACGGAGTCACGAGCTAACGCTGAGCTCTCTTACCACCCTGCAGTTCACTCACTACGACCCCTCCTCGGCAAGAAACAATCATTATTGCGGCGGAAGAACTGCGTGAGTGTAGCTTGCTTCTTGGATAGCAAAGCGTTGCTGGTGACTGCTTGCTGCACGGTATCTAAACAGGCCGAGTGAGAGGCAGCATGAACAAAACAAGTGCAATTATAAGAGTCAGTTTTGCCACAAGAGCCTGCCAGAAAGGAGCAGCTCCGCTTCAGGAAAAAATAGAAATTGTTTACAGTACTTACATCATGTACACCACAAATCACTCATATTTTACTTCTAGACATGGTGCAGTGGAAGCAATCAAATCAATTCTCGTCTTGAAGGAGTAGATTCAAGTGCGTAAGCGGGAACAACACATAGAGATTCTGTCGGGCGTTACCAGCATGTAGCATCCTTCTTTTGCCAATTTTATCGTTTTCCTGCTTATTTTTTGCCGTTTCTTTTTTTGTCCGTGGTGTTGCTTTGTACTTGCCATTCCCACAACCCTTTTTTTTTTTCATTTTCTCCTCCATTTTCTATCCTTTTATTTATCTGCCAGTCTTTTTTCTTTCCCTTTCAAGCCCCTTATCCCCATTTCCATGTGTAGCGCAGCCGACCGACAGTTCTTCTCATTCTTTCCTTCAGTAACCTCCCTACTCTTCCACTGTTTCTTCCTTTCCTTAAACTTGCACACTAGGTCATTTTAGATTCGCTGATAGCATTACAAACTTCCCTAAAGGTCTGGAGGGAAATTTTGATGGGAATTGCTCATAGATTGCCCGTTGCCTTTTCTGTGTTTTTTTGCTTGTTCTCACAGCCAAAGAGTAATGTACTATATGTGCTGTACGCATAAAAAGTAATGTAGTGATGTATGTGTACAGGATTTTATTGGGTTCAGCTTGCACAGATAACTTCTCATGTCTCAAACATAACCTGCTGAAGAATGAGATGGCACGGCTGTCAATGTCAAATTTCTTTGTTTCGTTGCCGGAATTGCAACACAGAATATGTTCTGTGGTGTTAAGTACATGATACATAGTGGCTGATGGCATTATCATGCCCCCATTATTTTTTGATGAAACTAAGAATGCTGGGGATTTTAACCAGAATCAGCTGATACTTTCATAAACAGCTACAGAATTACTGGCACCCAGCTCTGGTAGTGCAACTTCGTCATCGTTCTTGTTGCTGTGAACACGCTGGATGGAAGCTTGGAAATTTGACAAGGTATGCCATGGCATCTCTGGGGTCACCGGTTTGACGGCATAAATAGGAAGGCTGTGCTACGCGTATCGGACTGCGAGGCGGATGGTTTATTATTCCTTCTTTCTAACGGATGTATACAGCTGAAGAATATCTCCAGGTGGTCCTGGCTGAACCGATACGCGCAGATGTAATTGTCGCAAATAAAAAAAATTCAAAGTTCCATTTTTGAGGGCTGTCTTAATGACTATATGCAATACATATTAATTCTGAATACTCTACACTAGTGAATGATGATTGTTCCATGCTAAGCAATTTGATTCACCTTCTATAGTTAATATTTGGCAGCTGTTTCAACATTAACCACTATGATTTAACTGATAAGGCGCAATAACTAATTTATAGGTACACTCAAATTTATTTACTTGTGAAGGGAGACATATATCCTTGGTCGACTTCGCCTTGCACAAATGCACAACATGCCATCACTACTTGAGAATTCGCATATCTACGTTAGCCCAAGAGGCTTCGAAGGCGATTTCAATAGGCAGACAGATTTCTGGCCAAAACCGAAGGCATTTCAGGCAAAACCGGGCGCGAACGGCAGCGGGCGTTTCCCTTCATTAGGGAAGGCGCAAAGGAAGGACAGAATATTTTTTTAACCCCCAACGAGGTTGGCGCCCAGACATCGGCGTTTAAGGGCTCGCATGAATGAATTTTACCCTCCGCCTCCTCTGTGCAGGTGCAGACGTGGGCCATATAAGAGTCGAAGTACAAGTAGACGTGAAAAAATATAACTTCGCTGATCTATCGAGCATCGCTAATGGGTCATACATATCCCCATTAGGAGTGCATGTGGGTGCACTATATCTGATTATTAAAAATTTTGCATTGTGTTTTTCAGTGATCGAAGGAGCATGCATCAATCGAAAACTGGTACCTTTCTGCTTCGCCTGGTCATCATCTAGAAAACCATCTTATTGTGCAAATAAAATTATTATTATTATTACTATTATTTATTTCATTTCTCACTCAAACAAAACAGCGTTTAATGAGAGTATAACAGCACACGTAAGCAAGAACGTAGTTTTAGGCTAGACATCGTAAAATCTTTCGGACGCTTGTTTGTTTTTAATTTACGAATCATGTACTATTATGAGCAATATGAAAGGGAACACAGGAACAGTAGAAAACACCCTCAGACCCAGATATGAGTGATACGCAGCGGCCGCCGTCGGAAACAAAGTGAAAGGGGGACGCTGTTCTAACAACTGTTCCCATTCCCGCCGTGCGTCTTATCGGCTGTCCGACGATACCATATTATCGATTAAATGACGTAAGCTGCGGCTTTGTAGAAATGTCAGCGTGGTAGGGGTGCCAACAGTTAGTGGAAGAGCGCCCTCCTTTCCCCCTTATTTTTTCACAGCGCCGTCCGCGTATCGCTCCGAGTCTGTTTCGAGGCTGTTTGCCACGCGTTCCCGTGTTCCCTTTCATATTGCTCATAATAGTACACTCAAAGGGAGCCGATCTGCTTAGCAATGTCTCACGTAACATTACATGACCAGCTGACGGCGAATTCCAATCGGCAGCAGCCACTCCCAGGCATTTAGGGAATCGTATCTTTGAAGATAGGCGGCGGCGGCGGCTTTATTCTATCGTCGGCAGTGTGCGGGCTGCAGCAAGGGCGCACGAGGGTAGATAAGATAGTTTCCGCAAGCGTCGAAATTACACAGTAGACGACACCATGGTGTGCTGTGCTAGTGTGAAGCTTTATAAATTACTTCCACATGACTGACGCTCCTCACAAAATACCGGAACGGAATCTCGCGCCTCAGCCCCAATTTGTTTTTGCTTAATATTTCATTAATTTTAGTTCATCAAACATAAATGCGTTGAAAAAACTTATAGAACCACACAATACGTAGTAAATGTACTCCTACGTTTAGTTTATGGGCCTGAATTAGTGCCTGATCTGCAAAAAATTGTTAACGGTATCTTCGACTACTGATCTGGCAACACAACAGCGTGGCATCATGGCGGAAAGCGGTACGGAGTCCTCGGCGTCTTCGACATAGCAGAGACAGGCATGGATACAAGTGAATAACAGCGAACCCAGCGAATCGAGTAAGTGCGGGCAGTGAGTGGCGCGGACTTGAAGATCCGTGACACCGCAGCCTGCAGCGCCCAATATGGCGCTTTCGGCGCAAACGGCATGTAGGCGTGAAGCTTGGGCTCTAGGGCCCTATTCTCGACTGCACAAATTGCCGGCAATTTGCCGAAAGTCTGTTTTGATTGGCTTTCAATTTTGGTCACGTGCTTCCGGTTGACAAAGCGGTTGTGTGTGCTGTCGTCATTTGACGTTTCATGAAGTTTACGGGCACCAGTTCTAATTACTTGACACATCGACAACTTCGGCCTACGTAAAAGTGACGTAATGTTACGTAACAGCTTCAAAATGGCGGCTGTTTTTGTCGCAAGATACAAGCAAAAAAGGCAAAAATTGCCCCGGATTTCGGTGCTGCGAAATGTCCGCGAATTTGCAGCAGGCGCAGTTTCGCATGACGCGCGGTTTAAAGCATGTTTTCTACCGAAAGAATTAATAGTTTCGACTGTTTCCAAGTCAGCGATCAGGGAGCATACAAATAACGTGCCGTAGTTTGCTTTTATGTTTGGCAATAAGATAAAAATTATTTGTTTGACGTAACCGCAACATAAGAGGGCAGTACAATTCTCCCCATCACAAAGAGGACCCAATGCATGGTATTTGTCCACGCACCTCCTAGTAAGCTGCTAGGTCACATGATTTAACTCAAGAGAAAAATAGCAAAGAAAAATGACTCGTTTGTTCATTACAGCGTAGATTGAAGTCGAGCTTGACGAATGAGTGAATCGGCGACATCGGTGCGCTCCGCGGTTATTAGGCGTATCGCTTTGCTGCTCTTATGTGTCACACAAGCGATGGTCGCCGCGGTATTTTTCGTGTGATCCATCCATCCATCCATCCATCCATCCGCCCGGTCCGTCCGTCCGTCCGTCCGTCCATCCATCCATCCATCCATCCACCCGCCCCGCCCGCCTGCCCATGCCTGCCTGCCTGCCGGCTGTCTGTCGACCTCTATAAGCCATTATGGATAGAGACGTGGCTACGAGTGTGTCACTCTTTTCCGAGACGACTTGCAGACCCCTAAACCGAACGAACATGCCCTAACGAACGAACGAACACGCTCTAGATAAGGAAGATGCCTTCCAGATTGATAAACCCTTCGAGGCCATTGTGCTGATATCAATGCCCACGTTTTAACAAAGCAATACCTTGAAGCGGACGCCTAGACAGGGCGTATCTAAACGTAATCGATAGCTTGCATCAGACCAATGTCAGCAGTTAGGTTTTACAGTCATCCGGGAAACGTTGGCCTAGATCGAGCTCACCCACACCGCTTCATTTCTTTATTTCTAGTATCATTTTTACCGCGTTTACTATTATACCCACTACCCTCACTCCCGAAATCTTTCAGTCCGCATGATATGACACTGCTGTTGATAATAAGGAGGCGGCTCGCACGCGCACAGGGGCACGGGCATAGCTCGCTCCTCGCGCTCGTGGCAGTGGCTCGTGTTCCGCCACAGGATTCGGCGATCGGCTGCTTGGCTCTTTTCTCCGTCGCTATCCGCGACATTCTGGTGCCGTCAAACCAGGGAGATCGAACCACGAGCAGAATCGACTTGACGCAGTGCAGATGCCGAGGTACGCTAGGCTAGGGATTCCTTGGGATCCAGCGGATTTGAGACGCCTCGTCCTCGAATGCTGCTCCCCGCTCGTGCTCGTGCCGGAGCCACCCGGTCGCCCGGCTTCACTGCCGTCTGCCATGGAGGAGCTACGCCGCCGCCGTGACTTCGTGAGGAAAGCCGTCACAAGGGGCGTAGCTGCAATTAAATAATATTAATAATGCTTTATTGGGCAAAATACTGAAAAAATACAAGGAGGCAGGCCTGCCAAAGCCGCGTTGGGCTTGAGCGGCAGCGCCTGGCAGGCAACGGAAACCGCAAATAAATATCAAATAAACACTGACACAAGTACAAATCATAGTATAGCAGAACGCTTAAGTACACATACAAAGAAAGAAAGAAAAAAAAGTTAGAACAAGTTGACTTACGACACAGATTACACCCGACAGAATACCAGCACTCGAGATTTAAAATACCAGCTTGTTTCCTAAACGGATCACAGCTTATCAGAAATTAGTGTACAAGAACTCGAACGTCATACAACTCACAAACAGCGTTTAGCACACACCACCTGATATGGTTTGAAAGAACGTGAAGTGCTGATTAAAAAAAATTGGAATTGTAAAAGATCAATAGTAACAGGACAGAAAAGTCTATAGCATTGCTTTCAAGGCTGAAGGCGTTTGAAACCTATAAACACAATTTCGGCAAGACTAGACCCTAAAATGCAAATTATATGTTTACACGACGTAATACCTTTTTCAATGAGCGTTTCGTATTTACAGAAAAAATACTGGGCGGCAATCTGTTAAAGTAGAAAGGGACATAGTAATGACGCATTCTTCTACCGTACCTAGTTGAGCAACGAGGAGTGCAGTATAAGTCTTTCGGTCGTAAACAACGAACTGGTGTGTATGGCTGCTTGAACGTGCTAGTCCAGAAATGTTTTATTATGACAGTTTCCATTAATAATTGATCAAAATTCGGTAAAGACAATACTTTAAAGACGTCGGCCTTATCTTCATAGCAGAGTATATCGTATGCTACACTCTTTAAAATACATCTGAGAATTCCGTCAATTCTAGCTTTCCAACGAAGTGAACAGTGACCGTACACTGTTACACCGTAGCGTAGGTTGCTGTAAGCTAAGGCATGCGTGACAGATTTCCGTACAGATGATGGCATGTAGTATTTATATTATAAAGCAGAGCCGATACAGCCCTAAGTTTTTTGCACAAATGCGAAAGGTGCGAATTCCAGGAGAGGTCATTATCGATATTTAGACCGAGATACTTTACAGTGGGTACATATTTGATAGGTTTACATGTGCAACGGGAGCAATCAGATGTATGTAGCACGAACGAATAATCAAGATTCACTTTTTAAATGAATTATGAAAGCAAAATATTGTGTCTTTGCAGCGTTGACTTTATTTATTTATCTCTAAACCAATCCATTATATCCATTGCTGCCCTTTGTAGTAACACCACCACCGTCTTAAACTCTTTAGCTAAAGCTATCAGAACTGTATCATCAGCTTACTCAAACAAAGAATCTCGCACAGCGTTGACAACATCATTCACATAAATATTAAACAGCAACGGGCTCAGAATAGAACCTTGAGGAACTCCAGCTCTCATAATGAATCAGCACTTTGACAATCTCCTATTTTAACTGACTGGTATTGTCCCTGAAGGAAATTTCTAAGCAACAAAAGGAAGACACCGTGGAAGCCAAGTAAGACAACTTTCTCTAACAACAGGTCAGACAAACACTGTCGAAAGCCTTGCTGACGTCAAGGAATAGGCTGACATGAATAAGTGACATTATTACGTTCGAAAGAACAGTTTAAATAATCAAAAAAATCTTCCAGTAAATACTGCGTTCCCCTACCTTCAAGAAAACCATACTGTGTAGGCGATAACATGTCATGTTTGTCTAGCAAACATCGCATAGTTAAGAACAAGTGTTTTTCTAGTATCTGGGCTATGCTCGATAAGATGGAAATGGGCCGGTAATTTTCTTTGTTAAGACGGGAGCCGAATTTATAGAGTGGAAAGACAGTTGACGTTTTCAATTGCACACGTATGTCACCTGTTGCAACAATGTTGTTCAAGAGATGCAAGAAAACGTTTTTTAAGGATTGAAAATTTCTGCGTAATTCATAATCGCAATATTGTCAACACCAGGCGATGTATTGCCTTTAAGGCTATAAATTATCATTCTTACACTGTTTTCATCCAAAAATGGAAGAAAGGCTGACTCCGAAACGCAAGAACGCAGAGTGCACACTCCTCTACTGAAAGGCAAACTACCAGACACTCGTAAAAAAAGGGCATTGAATTCGTTAGTGATGCTTTCATCATTACTGGAAACATTAGAAGGGAAATGAATACTATTGCCGCTGCCAGTGCTACCTTTTCTAAAGTCATTATTCAAACACCACGTGTTTCGGCTGTCTGAGCGTGAGTCATCGATTTTCTTCCGAAAATGAACCCGCTTAGCCGAACGAATCAAGGCATTAACTCTGTTTCGAGATTCCGCTTAGAGACACTGTTTCGAGATCCTGTTTCGAGATTGTGTCTCCTTGTCTGACGCCGTTCCTTATAGGTATTTTACAGCTCTGCATATGGAGGGCGATGGTAGCTGTGAACCATTGTCGATATCCTCGAGTATTCATAAATTGTGCTCGTCTACGAACTGGTTCTGTAATGCCAGAACGACTGCTGTGGTTTCGAACAAATCAAATGGTTTCTCATAGTCTATGAATGCTATATATAGGCGTTCAGTATACTCAGCACACGTCTTTATGACCTGATTGATCGTGTTAATATGGTAAGGTTGGCGGAGAAATTGTACTTGAAGAACTGGCATACCTGAATACGCAATGCCTAATTACCATAAGTGTCCCAGAAACTCGAAAGAAGGCAAACATCACGCTAGTCTATAAGAAAGGTGACATGAAGGACTTGAAAAATCACGGGCCCATCAGCTTACTGTCAGTCGTCTGCAAGCTACTTACCAAGGTAATCGCTAACATCATTACTAAAACCTTAGATTTCAGTCAACAGAAGAACAAGCAGGGTCCCGTAAAGGCTATTCGCACAGGAATACCGTCGACCTAACACAATAACCTATGCTGACATGAATGTCACACATGAGCGAACAGCTTCACCAAAACATAAGAAACGTGGTGTAGTGAAAATACAGACAAGTTACACATAATAAAGCCATTCTTACGACCATACACTATCAACACACGCAGCAGATAAACATAAGTTGCACTTGCTATGCTACGGATAGGGCGCACACATGCCACACCCTCGCATCCGCTTACAGGGTCTTTAAGACCAGTGTGTAGCTGGTGCGGAGAGGCCCTATCTGTATTCCACGTAAACAAGCTGCAGCCCTGCATTCGTCGGACCCGCAGAATCGACATCTGGGTCAGTCATGCTTCTCGTCTTCGCCGAAGTCAAGAGACATTGCTACACAGGCTGCGTCTTGGTGTAGCATTGACTCGGAAGTATCTTCCCACAATCGGGCGAGAGGACAGCCCAGACGGCCTTCTGTGCGGTTGTCCTGAGACTATCGAAAATTTGCTTAGTGCTTCTCCGAAGTACTCGAGTGAGCGAATGAACCTTGAGACAGCTTTACTACGCTTGGACACTCGCCCTCTGTCTGAACAAAAGATTTTTGGCACGTGGGCTGACAACAGCAAGCAAAGCCTAGCTGTTAAAGCCCTGCTAAGATTTCTTGGTGACTCCTCTTTGGATTCTCGCCTTTAGGTTGCGACAAAATTGAACAGACTGCGAAATAATGTCTGAGCAGTTTATTTTTTTTCCATGGATGATAGTCATGTGCTTAAAAGTGAACGGTAGTGATCTGATTCAGCGCCCCATTGTACGTGAGACGTTTATTGGTTTACTGCTTGTTCATAGTTCATTTGTCGCTTTCATTGTCATTCCACATACCTTCCATATTCATTCTTTGCTCTTTCTGTCCCCAGTACCCTCCCCCAGAGGGAAGTAGCAGGCCCAAGATCAATTTCTCAGGCCGACCTCATTTCCTTTTTAATAAACATTTACTCTACTCTCATAGAATGTAATGCACCCGACACAACACGACACAAACCCTTCAGAAAACTCCTCAGACAACACATTCCCCTACACCCATCGTTGTTTCAGGGTGACGATGCCATGGTTTCTGTAAAACGTGTGTTTATGTACTTTTGAGGCGTTAACTTTATAAACCTCAATTCCTAGCATGTATAATTAAACCTGGCCCTTTACAGGAGCCATAACCATTATCTTTAATTTGTTTTACTTTCTCCGGCGTACAAGTTTTTATACCTATCTTTTTGTGGTAATCACTTATCTGCAATCATTACAAAACTTCTTCTCTGGCGCTGTTTGCCCTCGTTGGCCGTGCGCCATTGAACGCCAACCACAATCATCATCATCATTTGGCAAAAAAGCTTTATAGGTTTTGATACATTTTAATTTTGTTTTGTTTAGAAATTGACCACAGGTGAAAAATCCGTTCTAGTGTAGTTTTTTGAAATCCGGTCGAGATCTCCGGGCACGTGACGCTTGCCTCAAAAGGACTGAATTTTTTTTAATGCTTAGACCTGCCTAAGACCTTAAAAGGTTTAGCAATATTCCGGATACTAAAATAAATGCGTGTTATAATGACGGGCGGGCATTAACTGACAAAAAGGGCCACGAGAATAAGTGGCTTTTATTTTATATTTTTCTTTACGATTTCCAAGTCGTGCTTGAAGGGTACTTTGTTAAACTGATGTACATATGGGCTGACTTGGCCAACACTCTAAACCATAAATTGTTATACAGTTGAAAAAGTGGCTGCAAGCGTGAAGGGTTGGGACCCTTTTGTATCATTATACGTAAGTGTTTGAACATGCGTAGTAAAGTTTTACTTCAACTACTGCTTCAACCCTCATAACATTCCCCTAGTTCTAGTTATGGCAGTGGCACCTGACCCTGGCACCTGACAGAACGTTTAGAAAAACCCTCTGTATGCGAGTAGTTACCTGGAAATAAATAAGTGCGTAATTCTCCAATGTTGGTCATGGATGAATTAGCGAAAAAGTGGAGCAAGGCTGGAGCAAAAGCAGAAAGAGGCCAAGTGAGAAGAAGCGCGTTTTTGCCCTGCCGTTTGGGTTGGTCCACACAGCGACAGCGGATTCAAGTCTGTTCAGTTTTATTTAGCAGCAATCATCGTACACCCTTTGAACGTCTTCGTCCGACGACGATGAAGCGACGTCGGTGCAATACCTGGCTTGGGTCATTGTCGTATTGTATTTTCTCGAGAAACAACGTGATGGCTTTCGTGGTGCGCTTCTTCTTTGTCTGGAGTTCAATGCAGCTTCTGCCGGCCCATGCTTTCAGCGAAAATTAACTATGCGCTTGACGCGCAGTCAAGACGCACCATGTATCACTGACGTGGTGGCACGAAGTCAATGCGTCGGTGCATTGACGACAAAGCTTAGCCAGGCTTTCCACTCACCACACGTCTGCGCAAAAGGTTGTGCCGGGCGCTGGGCACCAATTTAGGCTTTTACAACGAAACTGTACACCTCTACACCCTAAAGTTCACTCTCTGTGGGCAAAAATGCCACGGAACCAAGGCATAAGAGGACGAGAACATGCGTCAGGCAAATCAGGCATGCGACACAGAGCTCAGATTTCGTTTAACGAAACCACAAAACAAGCATTGCAACCGCATTATGGATAGTAAGTCTCCTGTCAAGAATTGCGCCTCGCAGCACGTTCATTGTAAGTAGCGCTTGAAACGGGACGACAAAAAGAGAAGACACACACGACGGCGCTATCCCGTTTCAAACGCTACTTACGACGAATCAACACCAACTAGCCCAACTGTCAATTTTACTGCCACCATGTGTTCGTACTACCGCGTATATTTGCCGATTACCTATAAAGGTTAGGGATGACTCGTGTAATAGAGTTGTTTTTGCCGGGAGTGAAACAGGGGAGTGAAACTTCCTATATCATGCAGGGGACGCGATATTCACTTTCAGCGTCGGACAACACCTTGCGCGGTATTCTCGTAACTGTCCTTTTGAAAACATCCCTTTCGCGCCCCTTCCTCGTGACGTACTTCCCGTTAAGCAGTGGGCGTTGGCAGTAGGTTTGCCACGCCACGGCCGGGCTAGAGAGGGAGCGGCGCGCGCTGTCATAAGCGCGCGCCGCTCGCTCTCTAGCCCGGCCGTGGCAACGCTTGCGTTACACCACTTCCGGTTGTTTGCTTTTAGCCAATCAGGGCTTGCCAAAAGGGACACTTTTGAAAGGGACGCAAAAGGGACAAAACTCGAGAATACCGCCCCTGGTGTTTGGGGACGGTACTAACAACATGGCGGCGCTTTCAGACATGCACTTAAAGACCCGATCTTGATGAAGACTGAAAAGCTGAGCGTTGTCGGGGTGGGGGCGATATAGCGCCGTATTCAATTGGGACGCAGATGTAAGGTACATTGAGCGAGTGGGAGATATCCAGATGGCCAGCGCGCTATCTTGTCCCTGCTGCGCATCCCACACATTTTCAAAAGGCCATTTGTTTCGTTTCGATTGATGAGGTTTTGCGAATCCACTTGTTCACTTACTTTAAAGTACGATGTTTTGGTTTCCTAAGGCACACATACCAGGCAAGAAAAGATCACATTTTTTTTAATTTTTATTGCCTAAATGTACCTTTCACACCGTAGAAAAACAACTTGGACGTTTTAAGATTTTAGTCACATACATGCTAATAACTACGTATCCATGCGGGGCATACAAATCAGGTGCCTTGTCTCTTCAAGCATCCCGCAGTCTCTGCTGGTGAAATGGGCAGGACACGGCGATAGCTGCTGTAGATCTGACCAAGTGGTAAATGAGACAAGTCATTCATTCTCGCAATTGAGCCAAACACGAGATATGGAAGATCATTATGCACATGTGTATGACTGGGTTAGAATGAATACCAGCTTTATTGCTACTCTCATGCGCACATACGATAGTTTTGTGTGAAAACTGGCACCTGCATTCGAAGTAAAAGTTGTCTGATAGATTAGAAATTTTTATTTCTTATTTGGTTTGGGCTACAAAGACCACACCAATTGCGAAGGCAAATTTTAAATAAAAACAGCCATTAATATTATGAGACTGGGATATATGTTTCCATTTGTGCGATGATAATGTTCGGTGACAAGAACCCACCTTTCCTCCTAACCCAAAATTCATTTCTGCAGACAAAAGTAGCCATCCCACACCATAATCTCTAAACAATCATTAATGTATAAGTCCTATCTGGCACTATGTATTCCTTTAGTATTTCTCGGTGCATGCAGTAAACCGGTAATAATAACCTGATTAGGAACCTGCAATAAATTAATTGTACAGGTTAAGCTTCCATTGTCTTAATATTTATCGTCTTATAGCTGCAACTGCGTTCTTCTGAATATATCGTACTTGTATTTAAACTGAAACTCCTAGGAAGGAACTGAAGCGTAAAATATAGATTAGAAGTTTCATATATATTGTAGTCGTGAGTGTGTTATAAACGTATACAGTAATTGCTTAGTTTGCATATTTAGTGCAAGAAATTCATTCTGCAATATGCCGTGTATTCACGTGAACACAAAATGCAGAAGACTATTTGAACGCTATAAATTAAATAGCGTCTATGGAAAGTCACATGTGTAAACAATTTATATAGACACCACCTAATTACATAGTTCTAAGAACTCATGCTATGAATCTATGGACCCTCCCTTTAAGGCAAAAGTCTAAGAAAGATGCCTTCCTCCCGCTGTGGATATAAAGAGGCTGATAATAACGTCATTATATACTGATGGTAATATTAGTCTTAATAATAATAATAATTAATAACCCCAATGCTTTCTATGAAAACAAAGTTAACGCAGGCAATCTAAAGATAATAAAAGAGTGCAGATAAGCTCCCCCTGCATTATTATATATTGTACATGTTGCCTCAAATACGTCTTGCTGCATACCGTGCATTCACTTTAGTTAAGTTGGAAAACACACGATAGATAGGCAATAAATCAATAGCACACGTATAAAGAAACATGTGTGGCTAAGAAAGTCGTTCGATTAATTTGCAGATGTTCTGGCACGCAGTTTATGCAAGATTCAAGAGGCAAAGAACACAATCAGATTGTAACGAATATAAAGTTCCACGTGTACGCTCAAATATTATATTGAGGTACTGCTGCAACAGCAACCTGCTATGTCGTGCAAGCTTAGAAAAAAAAACGAGCAGCATGAAGATCGTATCTTTTTTCGTTCGATGTCCGGAAGGATTTTATGCCTGCGTGGCGTGAAGAATGTTGACACCACTCAATGAAGAACGATCTGTAAGATGGCTCGAATCAAGTCATGCGTCTGTTTAGTAGAAACAAACTTTATGGGGGTAAAAACGTCGTTCGGAACACCGGTGACCGTAGCATACCTGCGGACAAGAAACGCCCCCTTTCAGCGGTGCGTCGTAGGAAGGCGCGGTTCTCGTTTTCCACTCGGGGTGGCGCTGGTATTTTGATAATATCGAACTGCTACTTTTAAGTTTACTTCCAAAATTTTAAAAATCCATAATAAATAAGTAACCTGCGAATAAATATAAAATGCAACAACAAGGTTCGTTAATGCTTGTTTATAGTACAGCCCCCCAAACGGTATGATCACTGTGTTCACGGGAGATAAAAAAGGCGAAGTTTAATCCACCGGATGAAATCTCGGGATCAAACAACTTCGCAGTTAAAACTATGATCGGTAGGAAAAATATAGTGAAAGTTCGATATATTAGTATGATCCCATGCCAAAGAATTGTAACTTCCGGCGTTTTGAAGGTCATGCTCTGCCCTTTCAAAAAAGTGGAGGCTGTGTTTAGTTTGCAATTTGTATATTTACGCTGTGTATACCCTCTTCGAGCTTCGAGAAGCTTCTTGCGATGGCTGACGTGTTTAAGTGCAGCTGAGCGAATTTTAGCATTTTCCACAGAAAATCGGGAATGCAACTTTTAATCGTATCGCGCTCCTCTTTCCTAAAGTTATATAGCTCCTTTGTAGAATGTTTGAGCATCCTAGCACCAATGGTTTTATAGATATAAATGTTTTTTTTATATTCTGCGCACAGAATGCCGTGTGGAATCACACCTTATGCCAAACCCATTAAAACAATCCCAGTCATCCTACACAACAGGGGTGCCCTATGAAGGATATACTCGCGGTATTGCGGGACTATTTAAAATTTTTACAAGTTAACCCAGGATGTTAGGCCGATTTTTGTGAAGTCACAGCCAAAAAACAAAATGTTAAAAAACACCCGCCGTAGTTCTAATAAGTTAAGCCGCCTGTGCAAAATCACAGCATAAACTACTAATTTTCAAGACGGGGTTTTTAAGGCAGCTAATTTTATAATAATAATAATCATCATTATCATCTTCATCATCTTATCTACGCTCCCTGCAGGGCAAAGGACACTTCCATTTCTCCAATTACTCCGGTCGTGTGCTAAATGCCACCAATTTATCCCCGCAAACTTCTTGATATCATCTCTCCATCTAACTTTCGCCCCCCCCCCCTTGCAGCGCTTGCCTTTTCTAGGGATTCACTTTGTTCCCCTAATGACCAACGGTTATCTTGCCTTGGCATTCCATGCCCTGCCCACGTCCATTTCGTCTCCTTAAGCTCTACTTATATGTCCTCAACACGCGTTTGTTCGAAGACCCACTCTGCTCTGTTGTTGCCCCTTAATTGTACACCTATCACCTTTCGTTCTGAGTTTGAGTTGAACTCTTTTAGTGAACCCCGAAGCTTCTGTCCCGTAGGTAACTACCGGTAAGATGAAGCTTCTTCAGGGACAATGGTGGGCTGCCATTCACTATCATAGAATGTGTGCCGTATGTACTCCACTCCATTCTTACCCTTCTAATTATCTCTGCCTCATGTTTGGGATCCGAGCTCACAACTTGGCCTAAGTAGATATATTCGCTTAAGACGTCCTCTGCCTGGCCATCCATCTCAAATAGCAGAACTGTCCCGAAGTTATTGATCATTACTTTGTTTTTCTGCATAATATTTTGAGGCCCAAGTTTTACTCGGTTTGTCCAGTGCGGGAAGCATGTTTTGCAATTCGTCCCCCGAGTTACTTAGCAAGGCGACGTCATCAGCAAATTTGATGTTCCTCAGGTATTCTCTATTAGCCCTTACTCCCATATTTTCCCAAATCAATGTTCTGAATACTTTTTGTAAACGTGCCGTGAATAGCATTGGGGAGATTGTGTCTCCTTGTCTAACGCCTTTCCTTATAGGTATTTTACTCCTCTCCTTGGGGAGGATGTCGGTAGCTGTGGACCCGCAGTAGATATCCTCTAGTATTCTCACATAATGCTCATCAACACCTTGGTTCCGTAATGCCTGAATGACTTCTGAGGTTTCGACCAGGTCAAACGCTTTCTCATAATTTATGAAGGCGTTATATAGAGGTTCACTATACTCAGAGCACTTCTCTGTCACCTGATTTATTGTGTGAGTATGATCCATTTACGAACAGTGCTTATCAAATTCTACTTGTTCTCTAAGCTGACTGCAATATAAGGTTCCAGAAATTCTGTTACCGATTACCTTGGTAAGTACCGTGTAGACAACTGACAGTAGACTAATCGTCCTGTAACTTTTTAAGTCCAGGTCACCTTTCTTATAATATTATGATGTTCACGTTCTTCCAAGAATCCGGTTTACTTCCGGTCATTAGGCATTGCGTAGGTAGGTTTTTCAGTTTTTCAAGAACAATTTCTACGCCCTCCTTCAGGATGTCTTCTCTTTAACAATTCTCACCAGGTGCGTTGCCCCCTTTCATTTCTTTCAAAGCCTTCTTTACTTCTGTCGTTACTGGTGCAATGTCTATCTCCTCTCAACTGCTTTCTCATTCAGCATTATCCTGGATGTCCCGGCTACTGTAGAGATTCCTTTTGAACTCCTCAGCCACTGTAACTACTGATTCCATTTTGTCATGATATTGCCTTCGTTGTATTTAAGTGCATACATCTGATTTTTCCCGACGCCGAGTCGCCTCTTCACTGCTTTTAGGCTAAGTCCGTTCTTTAAAGCGCATTAGATCGTCTCAATCTTGTACTTTCGTATGTCAGTTGTCAATCTTGTCAATGGCATGTCAGCTGTCAATCGTATGTCAACTGCGAAAGTGCCTCAAGTTTTATCTGCCAGCTGGTGTGGAGATTGTCATGGGTTCCTGTTTCCTAATTAGAGCTGTCGTCTCCTGGGAATGTTTACCACTATCCTCCAGAGCCATCGTGTCCCGACGTCTACTGCAAGCTCTGTGTTAACGCGTGTAAGGTTGTCGCTGGCTTCCTGTGTCGTAAACTGACCCTTCCGAGCAATTCCACATACTGCAGGATACCAGGCTAATCGCATATTATAAGGTGTATGTCATTTTTATGCTGTTCATTCGAGCTCCTCTACGTCTACTTCTGGCTGTCCCGTTTGATTAAGAACGTATTTGTAAGGCGTAGGTTCTTCCATTCTTCGAACTCGACTAGTAGATCACCCCTGCTTTTTCTACAGCCCAGACCATGGTTCCCAACTGCCTTGTCTCTAGCCTAATTCTTGCATACTTTAGCATTGCAGTCTCTCATAACTACGGTATACGATATTTTCGCTTTAGTCATTGGGAGTTCACATCTTCATAGCAGCGTTCCACTACCTGGTCGTCATGCCTGGAAGTGGGCGCGTAGCCCTGTACCACCCTGAGATTGTACGTATTGAGCCTAATTACACCACCTGCCACATTTTCGTTAATGCTTTAGTATTCTTCAGCGGTGCCAGACAATTTTATTCGCTGGAAGTCCAACTCCCCGTTGTCTTCTGTCCACTAGACCACGGTAACATAGGACGTGTCCATTTTTCAGCATCGTAAAGGCTTCACCTATCCTCCTAACCTCACTAATCCCTAAGACATCCCATTTATTGCCCTTTATTTCCACGAACGACACCGTTAGACGTGCTTCGCTAGATTAGGCTATCGTGTTAAACGTTCACAGGTTCAGATTCCAATGGCGGCTTGTTCGCGTCCAGGGATTCTTATCACGCTCTGTTGTGTCACAGGTCTGACCACCGCCGTGTTCAGTTGCTTCGCAGCCACTGGAGGCTGGGGGCCGTCGGTTAATTGTCGTATTCATGGGAGCTTGTGGTCGTTACTGCACCAGGGTTACCAATCCTGCTCTGGTGAGGGAGTGCGTTGCCGGCAATGGTCACCAGTGTCAGCCGGCACCCCAAGCCCCATTCCACAATTCCATCAATACGCGATTTTTTAACCTGGTGGGAATTGTCCGACACTGTTATTCGAAGCACGGTTCTTCTTCACACGATGCGGACGCTCTACCTCTACGCCTAAAAATGCTTAAAAGCCCTGGAAGTGCATCGCACACAAACTTATAAACAATGAAAGGCAGTATAATAACCCTGCTCGTCGAAACGCGATATAAACAAGTTGCAGTAACCACCAACCTAACAGTTCCAGACAGCGTCGTGAATTTAAAAAAAGTAAAATATTGGCTTTACAGGAGGACGGGGACTCTTAGCAAAGCTAAAAAGCTCCATTTGAAGCATGGCATTCTAAGTTACAAATAGGCAAAAACTCCAAATAAATTCAGCGCCACGTCACAAGCGCCGCACCGAAATGGGGCTAGGAGTAGGGCGACGGCCAAGATACACAGCTACCCTTGCTGAAATTTGAATAACTCGACAGCCCCTGCGTACAAAGAAAAGTACATTCGGTCGGTGTGACGACCTGAGCTTGAAATACATAGATTTGTATTCGATTTTATGTAGAAAATACGCAAACAATATCTTTGCCCAGCTGTCGTGGTACATTGGCTAGAATAGGAATGTGTGATCACCGTGCCCTCTCCCGCGTGACGCTGTTGGAGGAAATTCCATGCGGTGCTTTCACAAGCTTACACTGTTCGCGGCGACAGCGGCAGAATACGGGGAACAAAAGTATTCGCGCAGCATCACAAAGAGAAAGCCTTTTGGATAGCTTTTGTATATACTCGCGCAAATTTAGATACAATGAATGTCGTACTTTTTAAGAACTACTATAATCGAAGTTTACAACCGACTGGTCGCGCTTTCACAGCCGATTATAGCCGGCTGGCTCTGACACTTATGAAACGCAAATCAGAAAATGGCGAACTGGCAACTGGTAAACATGCATTTATTTTTGAAGTGCTCGTTACAAACAAGAACTGCTCACTTTTAGTGAACTTCTTATGATTCGTTCGAAATGGCGAAGGCTCGAAGCAGTCAACTTTCTGTGCCCAAAGGGCCTTGCCTTTCGCCGGTATTTCTTTTTCATGTGTGAATGAACTGAACCATTTTTTCAGAAATTGTATTCGGAATAGCGTTTAAGACCTTCGATTCTGCTGTTATGTGAGGCAATTGCTCTTTAAGCGCTTTTTCCATTCACGATCGAAGAATCATTCCTTCTTCTTTTTGAGTGCCTTCATGTAGAAGTGCAGCTAGAGGACCAAAACGAATTAGATAGTCTTGGACAGGAAGAGTGCGAGACTTCTTCGCTATCTTAGAATCTTCGTAAATGCTTCGAATGTATGGAGGGATACGTGCACGTGCTTTAGCTTTATCTTGCGCAGTGAGTCACACGCTGTAAGCCACTGTGAAGGGCGAAACACTGAGCGTGTGGTTTCCTCCACGTTACCGGGAGCAGGGTCAGCTCCTTGACAGAAAAAGAGCATAGGTTCTTCAAACTATGCGCTCATAGGGAGTCACGATCCTTAGCGTTTTTATTGCTGGGTGGTGCCGCGGGTACGCTTCTCGCTTCACACTTTCTACCCGGAGAAGCTGTTTCGGCTGGTACTTCGGAAGACTGGGGAATTCCTGTGGAACAGCTGCCTGGGGAACCGAGGCCTGCCTTTGTAGACTGAAACAGCTCCGCAGTTCATGGTATGTTCAATGTGTCGGGAGATGTACCTACCGCCGAAGTGTGTCTCGCACACAGCGGTGTTTTCCTTGAGCCGCTTCTGAGTACGTTTATTGCTCGTCGCCAAAGTGCCGTGTCCTTCGCAACGCCAAACAGCGGCAGTTTATTTTTGCAGGACTTGTACACCGTAGAGCAGCCCAGCCAAAACTGTGGCTCTGCTTATGCGGGACTAATTCACTTTTAAACTTGCTACGGCAGAGGAAACAAGGGTTGCGTCTGTCTGTTCAAAGCAGCGATGGAATTGCAGACAATCCGCGCGCCTCACCCGGCGACGTGTAAACGATCCCGCGCCACTCCTCGCGTATCTCTATCGGTGGCCTCAAAGTGCCTCGCAGGCGCTGTACGCTGCTAATCACACTTTCCTATTCTAATCACTGTAGTCGTGGTTGCAACGTTGCCAGCCTTCACTGGTCACAGGGTTGGCTATATTTTCCGCATCCCTGTCAAACGTTTATCGTTGTTTTCGAAGCGCACCTTACAACATTTTTACACCTAGAAGGGTAATAAAAACCAGAGGAATGACTTTAATACAGCATCAGCAGAGTTTCTGGCCTGCTGAGCTTCGAACTACCTACTCTTTTTTGTAGCTGTACACTTGAGAAAATTACGGGTAAAAATCACGTGTATGCCCTTAAAGACAAGCAAGGCAATGTCATCACAAATAGGAAAAAAATAGCTATACTAGCTAGGGAGTTCTCTAGAGATCTTTACAGTAGCACTGAAATCCAGGATAATAGGTTACGTGGAAGTCGATCAGAAGAGAGACATCCTACGAGTACCTACACAAGAAGTAAAGGAGGGTCTAGAAGACATGCAAGAGGGCAAAGCACAAGGTGAGGAGCACATGAGAGAGTTGTTGCCAAATTGTACTAGAGAAACAGCCAACTGGTAGCCAGAATTTCTAATGACAGCCAGAATACCGCAATCTTGGAAATACGCGATCATCTTCCTAATTCGTAAGAATGGTGACATGAACAACTTGTAAAATAATAGGTCAGTCATCTTACTGTCAATCGTTCAAGATACTTGCCACGGTAATCGCTAAAAGAATTCCTGCTCCTTAAATTTCAGTCAGCCTAATGAACACGCAGTGTTTCGTAAAGGCTATGCAACAATGAACCATATTCAATGATCAGTCAGGTGAAACGGGAACGCGTGGAGTGTATCTAACCCCCATATGTAGCCTTCATAGATTATGAGAAAGCAGTTGTCTTGGTTGAATCCTCATCAGTCATCAGGGCAGTGCAGAATCAGTGTGTACACGAGCATTACGTCAAATAATGGACGATATCTACAATGGTTCCTGATCTACCATCGTCCAACACGAGAGCAGCAAAATACCTATGAGAAAGGGCGTCAGACAAGGAGACAAAATCTCTCCAATGTTGGTCACCGGAAGTTTACTAGAGGTATTCAGAACATCAAATTGCGAATAAGTGGGCGCAAGGGTTAACCTTACAATTGCTGATGACGTTGCCTTGCTAAGAAACACGGGAACGAATTGCAATCCGCAATTGTCGCACTGCACATGCAGGCTAGAAGCGTTAGCCCGAAAAACAATATGCAGAAAACCAAAGTAATGCTCAATAACTTGGGCAGAGCAGAACAGCTTGACATAGGTGAGGAGATAGTAGACGTGATAAGCGAACATATTCACTTAGGCCAAGTAGTCACCCCGGATCAGAACAATGTGGGCAAGGTAATTAAAAGGATAAGAATGGGTTGGAGTGAATTCGGAACGCATTACCCTATAAGGAATAGATTCCGACCATTGTACCTGATGAGGAAAGTGTAGGAGAGCTTCTTCTTACCGGTACTCACTCACGGGGAAGCAACTCGAAGGCTCACTAAAATGTTCAACTTAAATTGACGACGACTCAGCGAGCCATTGAATTGGCGATGATATTTGTATTACTAAGGTACAAGGCGAGAGCGGAGTGGGTCAGGGAAGAAACGTGTGTTGAGGACGTATTAGAAGAAAAACGGCAGCATCTCCACTCCGGGGGTGATAGTGAGGGTGCGGAGTTTTGGGGACTCGAAATAACATCCAAGTTCGGCCAAGAGGGACATCCAATTGGCGCCCCGACCGTCGTTCGATTTGAGCCATGAGATGCATCTTGATTATTCCTTAAATGAAACTAACACTCACGGCTCAAATCGAATTTTGCTTGATTTTCGTTTGATGGTGGTGTAAGAACGGATTGACGCGGATGAAGATTGGGAGGCCCAATTGCACTCCACACCGTCACAGACGAGGGAATTAGCTATTTAACTTTCGGGTACTTTCACAGTCGTAGCCCAATGCGTAAGATGATTGACACTAACTTATCTCCTTTACCAGGCACAGGCCCGAATGCTGAAGGTGCCTGTGTGAATTGCTATGCGCATGGACCCCGAGGGCCATTGTGCCTTGCTAAGGTACTCAGCACATTATATTAATTGGGTGTGGGCAGGGCACGTTATGCTAAGGCAAGACAAATGATGGTAATTAAGGATAACAGAATAAATCCCTAGCGGAGGCACGCATGGCAGGGGCGGCAGAAAGTTGGATGGGCAGATTAGGTTAAGATGTTTGCAGGCGGCATAAATTTGTCACAGATAGCAGAAGACCGCGATCGATGGTGATCCAAAGAAGAGGCCTTTGCCAAGCAGTGGGCGTAGATATGATGATGTTGATGTTGATGACGAGAAATGTGTTGTGATGATGATGATGATGATGATGATGATGATGATGATAGTACTTCATAGAAGCACTGTATTGCCTTTCCAACGGGCAGATGTCAGTGGATCTTAGCATGTGCCCAGAATCTCAGCCAATTTCTTCAGAACCACACGCATAAAGAGCAAACTGACAAGCTTATGCTGAATAGCACTTCAGGAGGGCGCGGCAACGTCATCCCCGGGAAAATTGTCTTCCTTTCTCTCTCTTTTTTGTGTGGCCCTCTGTGAGAAACCCGAGCTCGTTTGGAGTGCTGCTGGCGCCGGATGGAACCATCATCCCGTATACCTAAGAGGCTACACAGGAAACGCTTAATCATGATAGGAAGTGTTCTGGTTCATAAACAGCATTCCCTCGCCAAAGAAGGATGTGGCACCCCAAGTGTACTAGCTGGCCGCCACATCCCATAACTAACCAACTAAACTCTCTGCCTTTATTCCCTAGTAGCTGTAGAGCCCCGGTCTTCGGCGGCGGCCAGAACAGTGCTACAGCGCACGGTGCTAAGAATCTGCGGGTCCGTACAGGGCGCCATTAAAACTGGACCTTTCCAACGTTCAACCCACCCACCTTGTCTAGTGATGTAAGCTTAAGTCCACTACTATTCTAGCTCTCTGATATTATATGGTGTAATAAAGCATTAACCAAAGTTAGAATGACAGGGGAAGACTTCAAGGAGCTACCTTATAGACACTACTGTGCTAAAGCGTACCCAATAGAAGAGTGAACACGGGTGAGATTTATTTTAACAGAAATATCACAGGAAATCTGGACGCATTTTTCAGCATCAGCAAGGGTAATGGCTAATGCTGAAACAAGAGATAGAAGTTTACGATTGTACAGGGCTGTGCGCTAGCAACCAGCTATGATGACGAAGCCGTAGACAGCTTCTACGAGAACGTCGAATCAACAGTGAAGGAAACAACAATCCAGTATACGATTTTCATGGAAGACTTTATTCAAAAGCTCGGCAGGGAGCAAATGGGTGAAAGGTCTTTGGGAAACGTTTGAATAAACCTTGGGAACAGTCGAGGAGATACACTGTTACCATTTGCTGAGAGAAATAAATTGATGTTGATCACATTTTTCTACAATAGAATGAAAAGGAAATGGATATGTAAACGTCCCTATGGTTCAACAAAAAAGTAAGTTGACTTCTTATAAGTGACAACACATATATCTTTCAAGACATAGAGGTGCTTATTATTACTAGGAGCAGCGATCACAGTATAAATAGTTACAAGCTAAGGCTCAATGTCAAAAACAATAAAAAACTCGGAAAACTAAGGAGCCCGTAATAGGCGATTGAGTCAGTTGAAAACCATGCACCGGGACTGAGTGAATCAGCAGCCGCTGTGCAGCTAAGCAACATCTAGGGAGCAAGCTCGAAAACTAATAAAACGAAGGAACAAACTTCCGAACATAAGGACATGAACATGCAAAATACCGCGGATCGCATTCAGTTAGTCGAGTTTTCGAAACATATAAATAAAAGTAACGCAAACATATTCGTACATACAAGATTACAATAACCGAGGAAACGCAAAAACTTGGGGGAAGCTTGAAAGCAACGGAGAGGAATATAGTCATCACCGAAGAAAGAATGCAGACACTAAGAGCCGACCAGAGTTACAATACATTAAGCACAATTTAGAGAAGATAATAAAGGTCGCAGAACAATTCTACACCACGCTGTACACCAGTGATGTGAGATAAGAGAAACTACTGAGAGTACAAGCTCAATTTTTCTTTCTCTCTAGTAACGAAAAACAAAGTTGGAAACGTTCCCAAAGACAAGAAATAAGGAGAACTCGCACGTGACGATAGCATACCATGGGATCTTTTGAAGGAGAGAATGGATATAGTACTCTTTATTCGTGCTTCAATATTATTGAAATTCTAGAAGAGAAAAAGCATCCACAGAGGAGAAAAACGACAACATTCATTGGATTCATAAGCAGGGAGACCTCAAGGTTTTAAGAATTACAGACGCACCACTCTTCTCTCAATTCTTTACAAGCTGTTTACTAAAGTACAGTTATCCCATAGATTGCACACTGGAATGCCGCAACCCATAGACCAGGCTGGGAACAAGAAAGGGTCATTTCCCATGGGTTACATCCAAGCCGCCAATAATATGATGGAAAAATCAGCAGAGTACACTGAATTCCTTAACAAGGTATTTTAGATTATGAAAATGTATTTCATTACGTGTATCCCGAAGCCGTGCTGGAAGCACGTAAAGACAAGAGAATAGAGGAAACCTACATAACACTTCTAGAAGACATTTGTGAGGATCGCACGGGCAGGATAACCCTGCACAAGCAAAGCGATAAATTTCGAACCGAAGAGGAGAAAGTGAGGTATACACCGTATCGCCAAAACTCTGTATACAGCATGTCTGGAAATAGCATTTAGAAAGTTTGATTTGGAAACGATAGGAGTAAAGATAAACAGGGAATACTTGAGCCATTTAGGGCTTGCGGGGGACAGAGTCTCCCTGAGTGAGACTGCGGAACACACGCGAAGAATGCTTGTGGAACTACAAGTATAAAGCACGACGTAGGGCTAAGAATATTTAGAAATATATATCAAGTAATACTAAATAAGCACACAAAGGCGTCTTCTGCTTAGGAAACGACACTAGAAACAACAAAAAATAGAACTACCTCGGGGAGATGGTTAGTGTTCACCCCAAACACGAAAGAGAAATTCGGCGCCGAATAGGTATGCCTTGGAGAGCACTCCGGAGGCACTGCAAAAGTAAAAGTAAGCTGCCCCTGTAGCTCGGAAGATAAACCTACAACCAGTGCATACTGCCAGTGATGGCATACGGAACTGAAACTCGGTACTTTACTCAACAACTAGAGAGAAAATTAACGTAGGTTGAACGGGCCATCTAAAGTATACTGTTAGGACTACAAATTAAGGACAATGAGCTACCGGGATCAGAAAACCAACTAGAGTAGAAGATATGCTATTTCAAATAAAGGAAAAAGAAGCATTCTGTCGGGACCTGTAGTCAAAGGAACTGACAACGGGTGGACAATTAGGGTAACCGATTTATTTACCAAGAGATTGGTCTAGAACAAGGGGAAGGCAATTAACCCGATGGAAGAGTAAATGAAGACATTCAGGATAAACTGCGCTGTCGAGCAGCGCTGGACAGAAGCGGTAGGAGGTCAATTGGAGGGCCTTCAATCTCCAGTAGAACCGAGTAGACTGATGACAGTTACATTGAGAGTGATGAGGATGATGAGGATGATGATAATGATGTAAGTTGATTTTAGGTTTAATGGTGATAATTTAGCGAACTTCTAAAACCGCCTGCCGCAGGCTGTTGTCGGTACGGGTGGTCGCCGCCACATTAAAACTTCGGAACAACATCAACCTGCCCATCGGGTGGACATTGTGTGGACTCGCGCCCACTCTGCATTGACGGGCAACAATTTTATCATCAACATGCTCAAGACCTCACTCACCGAGCCACTGAAACCGGGACTGTTTCCGCACTTCTCCTCACTTACGAAGAAATAACCCAATACTACCAAACCACTAGGCACACCTACCCCAGTCCACAAATACCTGAGAAATCACACCTAGACAAATTCTAGGAGGTAGTTTACCCCACCCCTCCTTGTGCATTTACTCCTTCCTACACAGTACTCTGATAAGTGTTAATTCTGCCAGCAACCAGGCATTCTGACACGAATATTATTCGACTTCACAAAAAACTCGGACCTTCCGCCCTGAACCCGTTTCCTTCCCTTGAGCAGTGGGAGATGCTGCTGTCCAGCTGTCGACCTGAGCACCAGCTCCTGCTTGTAACCAGGTATAGCAGCCTGGGCAACACATGGTCTCCTGGACTGAGAAACCACTCTCGCATTATTGCGTAATAAAGTTGTCTCTCTCTCTTTATCTGTCTTAGTTTGTCCATTTTGCATCTTTTTATTTGTTTTTATCATGTGCGGTTCGTTGCGCGCATCTGTGTGCCACAGTGACTGCCAGCTTGTGAAGATCCCTTCGAACCAGTGGGTTCATCTGTAGGCAGGAAACATTCGTAAAATTTACAACCGTGTGGAGAGTAGCCGGACGTGCATTCTCGAAAGAACTTCAATTGCCCAAAATGCCGCTTAGTCTGCGTACCTTTGAAATATTGATGTCGCTTAATAGTATACGCGAACAGTACAAATTTTATGTGATGATTTAAAACAAACTTCTGGGTCGGTTTTTTTGAAGGCAAAGACAATACTGCGACTAGGGTGCTTATACCAATGATGAACTGTGCCTAATGGTGGCCAATCCTGCACCAGAGCAGGATTGGCCACCCTGCTGTAGTAATGGCCACAACCTCCCTTGATTACGCCAATTAACCCACGGTCCTCAGTCTCCAGTGGCTCCGAAGCAATTGACCACGGTGGCTGTCAGACCTGTGACGCAGCAGTGGGTGCTAAGAATACCTGGAACCGGACAGGCCGCCATGTGAATCTGAACCTGGCAAGTTTAACACGAGAACCTTATCTAGTGAAGCGAGTCTAGAGGTGTTGTTCGAGGAATTAAAGGGCATCAAATGGGATGTCATAGGGCTTAGTGAGGGTAGGAGAACAGGTGAAGCCTTTACGGTGCTGAAAAATGGACACGTTCTATGTTACCGTGGTCTAGAGGACAGAAGAGAACTGGGCGTGGGATTTCTAGTCAATAAAAGCATAGCTCGCAACATAGAAGAATACTATAGCAATATTGAAAGGGTAGAAGGTCGTGTAATTAGGCTCAATAAGAGGTACAAGCTCAAGGTGGTACAGGGCTACGCGCCCACATCCAGCCACGACGAACAGGTAGTGGAATGCTGCTATGAAGATGTTGAGGTGGATCACTAAAGCAAAAAAACAGTATACTGTGGTTATGAGAGACGTCAATGCTAAAGTTGGCAAGAATCAGGCTAGAGACAAGACCATTGGGAACTATGGTCTGGGCTGTAGAAATAGCAGGGGGACCTACTAGTTGAGTTTGCAGAACGGAATAACCTACGCATAATGAATACCTTCTTCTGTAAACGGGAGAGCCGGAAGCGGAGTTGGAGGAGCCCGAATGGGGACCATAAAAATGAAATAGACTTCATATTATGCGATAACCCTGGCGTCGTGAAGGATGTCGAAGTGCTCGGAAGGGTAAGGTGGTATGGTAACACCATCGTATGGTAAGATCTCGAATTACGCTAGATTTGAGGAGGGATCATAACAAGCTAGTACGAAAGACGCCGAATAATGAGCTAACAGTAAGGCGTAAATTACAATAATTCAGGATCGCTCTGCAGAACTGATACTCAGCTCTTACCGAGGAAGCCGAGCTTACGACACAGGAAGCCAGCGACAAGCTTACACGCATTATCACGTAGTGTGCAGTAGAAGTCTGGTGCACGATGGCGAGAGAGGATACTGGTAAACGTTCCCAGGAGACGAAAGATCTAATTATAAAACGGCAAACCATGACAATCTCCACCCCAGCTGACAGAGTAGAACTAGCGGAGCTCTAAGTTAAAGAGTGTAAGACAGCTGACAAACGGAAGTATAATATATACAGGATCGAATACGATGTAAAGAACGGAGGTAGCCTGAAAGCCGTAAAGAGGCGTCTTGGCGTTGGGAAAAATCAGATGTATGCACTTAAAGACAATCAAGGTCAATGTCATCACAAATAGAGATAACATAGTCACAGTGGCCGAGGAGTTCTATAGGGATCTGTATAGTAGCTGGGACATCCAGGATAATGCCGAACAAGAAAGTACTTCAGAGGAGATAGACATCCCACCAGTAACGACTGAAGAAGTAAGCAAGGCTTTGAAAGAAATGAAAGCGGGCAAAGCACCTGGTGATGATGAGATAACAGCAGACCTCTTGAAGGATGGAGGAGAAATTGTACTTGAAAAACTGGCAAACCTGTATACGCAATGCCTAATTACCGCAAGCGTACCGGAATTTTGGAAGAACGCGAACATCATCCTAATCCATAAGAAAGGTGACATGAAGGACCTGAAAAATTACAGGCCGATCAGCTTACTGTCAGTCGTCTACAAGGTACTTACAAAGGTAACCGCTAACAGAACTTCTGCTACTTTACATTTCAGTCAACCTAAAGAACAATCAGGGTTCCGTAAAAGTTATTCAACAATAGACCATATTTAACGATCAATCAGGTGATAGAGAAGGGCGCTGAGTATTCTGAACCCTTATATATAGCCTTCATAAATTATGAGAAAGCATTCCACTCGGTCGAAGCCGTTGCATTTACTTAGGCGTAATGGAACCAGAAAGTAGATTAGCATTAAGTAAAAATACTAGAGAATATCTACAATGAGTAAACAGCTACCGTCATCCTCCATAAGGAGAGCAGTAAAATACTTTTAAGGAAGGGCGTCCGACAAGGAGACACAATCATCCCAATGTTATTCACCGCATGTTTACAAGAAGTATTAAGAACGTTGGATTGGGAACAGATGGGAGTAAGGGTTAATGAAAAATGCTTCAGTTACCTTAGATTTGCTGATGACGTTGCCCTGCTAAGTAACTCGGGGGATGAATTGCAAAGCATTCTTTCCGCACCAGACGAACGGAGTAGAACCGTGGGCCTGAAAATAATATGCAGGATACTAAAGTAATGATCAATACCTCGGGACAGCACAAAAGTTTGAGGTTGGGGCCGAGGTAGTGGAAGTGCTAAAAGAATATATCTATTTAGGCCAAGTTGTGACCCCGGATCCCGACAATGAGGCAGAGATAATTAGAAGGATCAAAATGGGGTGGAGTGCATACCGCAGACTTTCTAGGATAATGAATAGCAGCCTACCATTGTCCCTAAGAAAGAAAGTGTATGACAGCTGCATTTTACCGGTTCTCACGTACGGGGCAGAAACTTGGATGCTCCCTAAGAGGGTTCAACTTAAATTGAGAACGACTCAGAGGGCAATGGAGCGGAAAATATTATGTGTAACATTAAGGGACAAAACAAGAGCGGAATGGGTCAAGAAACAAATGCGTTAAGGACATAATAGTAGAAATTAGGAAGAAAAAATGGACGTGGGCAGGGCATGTAATGCGCAGGCAAGATAAGCGTTGGTTATTAAGGGTAACAGAGTGGATCCCTAGAGAAGGCAAGCGAAGCAGGGGGCGACAGGAAGTTAGATGGGCGGATGAGATCAAGAAGTTTGCAGGGATAAATTGGTCACAGTTGGCACAGGACCAGGGGTAATTGGAGAATAATTGGAGTGGCCTTTACCCTGCAGTGGGCGTAGATAGGCGGTGATGAGGATGATGATGATGGTGATGTTATATGGTTTGTGTAATATGTTCTACAGTGGTTGAAATATCGCCACACTAGGCTGTAAATTTCCAAGTATTCTTAGTGTGGTTTATGATGACAAAGTAATGGCCATGCTTAGCTAAGACACAAAAAAAGGCCTGGAGGCATATGCTTTGAAATGTGCGTAAGAACACTTGTGTTCTAAATGCAGGAAGTGCTCCAAGATTCTTTCTGTTGGAGCATTTCTTTTTGAACATTTGGAAAAGTAGAATCAAAAGGCACTGCAAGAATTTCCCGTCCAACAACGCGGTAATTATTCGAAGTTTTGTCATTCTTAAAAAAAGAGATCAAGAGTACCTCGATTGCGCTTTCATTCGCGCTGGAGAAGACATTGAAAATGTATATAAGAATAGGGGCAAGGAATGTTAGTCGATGAAGACAACGACAAAGGGAGAATTTTTGCGGATATCTCCAGCGCATTCGTTAGGTCTGTATATGAGCGCGGCACTTCTAGGCAGTACTAGTCACATTTGAGAACTGCGAGGAAACTAGAATAACTTTACAGACTTCATCACCCGCACAATCCACACAAAGCAGAATAAAATAGTTACGCTTCAGGATTAATTTTGGCTGCGACTTTTTTCGGAAATTTTTATAATTCCGACGAGTCAATTATTATTTCAAATGGACCATACAACGGACCGTCATTTATAATATTCGAAAGCTACAAAATTGTACAAGTAATATTTTTGATTCTTCTTACTGACACAAAATACCCCAAACTTGGCTGTTGCGGGAACATTCATAAGTGTTGTAGGAATTACAAGAAATTCAGAATTTTTTGCACTGAGGTAGTTAACTAACCATGCTGTAGAACGAACTAGGATCTTCGCCATCCGTTATTTGTTAAAAATCAAGGTGTAGTGAATATACCAAAAAGACCACAGAATGCATCGTTTTTCTCTGCATTCCTTCAAAAAAATAATGATTACATCATAACTTAGATTATTTTTAAAAATCCTAGCTGTTGACAGTCTACTAATAAAGGAACGGCCCTGGAAAAAGCATTCAAAAAGCATTATTCACTTTCAAGGTAAACTGTTTCTGCAAGAAAAAAGTGGCAACCATAGTTTCGAGAATAACAAGAAAAAAGTATTTCTATCCGTGCACAAACCAGGCAATTTTGCCCTGGAAAGTTACAGTTCACAGCTTTCAGTCTAGGGGCGCTCCTTCGCTGCCACAAGATCTCGTTTGGCTTGTTGCTGCCCTTATTTATTTTCTTGCGGAGGTGTTCTGTGTCGCCTCCGAATGGCACTTATCCTTTTTCACTCGTCGCTGGGTCACTGGTACAAGCTGCTACGGCAGCTTGGTGGGTTGATCAAGCCTGCCTTCCCTCAAATACCTTTTGTGCTTCTGTTAGTATCTTTGGGAGCAGAAAACATCATATATATAACCAAAGCGAGGAAGGGCAGGCTCAAGCGGGCGTCTTGGGCAACACAGGACTGTTGTGCAATAACTGATGATAATGTACGCGTAACTACGATGATTTGGTTGTTATGAAGGTTCTTTTAGCGGCCCCTCAGATTTTTTTTTTCAAAGTTTTCAAGATTTGCAGCAGTAGCCGATACGTTCACGTCCACATGGTCTTCGTTGCAGCATTCACTGTGCACCGGTTGTCACGAAACATTCGCTTCTGTCGCCTTCGTGGGCCTGCACTTGATTACTCCTTTTTATTAGAAACGTCCAGAAGCATTTTCTATCTGCTGGTTTTCACCAAGAATATTGCTTATTAAGGGACCGGTCTGGAAGCATTACACAATGTACATAAGGCCCGCGCAAAGTATACAAAAGACGGTTGTGAGGGTCATACATCTCCCTTTCTAAAAATTTAAAGCTAAGTTTAGAAAGCGTAAGCTTTACAAAACTGTCTTTGAATAACATTTTATGTATCAAAGCAAAAAATACAGATAAATTTTGAATATACGCTGCTCATACTACCTGCGTTAAAAGTTTCTGTTACCGTAAACCATTTTAATTCGGTTTCAGAACCATTCACCACATGCTAGAAAATTGGCTATAGCTTTGAACAAACGAAGATAAGAACATAATTCTCTCTGCGGAACCTATTGAAACGTTTGTGGGTTTTTAAAAATGTCACAACCGAAGAACGGTATTTAAGAAACGTGTTTTCAAAGGTGGCAACGTACGTCCAGTACACAAACCTCATTCTTCACGAAGAGATCACCCGTCAATGGTTGAAGTTCACGACGATTATTCGAGGGAGGGAAATCAGCGAGGATTACTTGCACGTTATATGACGCGCATTTGCGATGCTGTTTACTGAACAGTTATTATACGTTTATATCTTTTTTATTCGCTGGTTGAACACGAAATTTCTGAAGGATGCTGCACTTACCGTGCGGGATAGCTATGGCAGAGGGATGCATATCACCCACAATACAGATAAGACGTTTCAAAATCATACAAACCGCAAACATCTAAAAATGAAACAAAGAAGAGAGCACTCTCTTGGGACATCGCCCATTAAGAATCAACATTTGTTCTTACGTAAGACACTCAGCACTAAGGTTACAAAGACGGCGGCTTTCTTTTTTCCCTCGAGCAAACAGAATAAAATCTTTGCGCCACCACCCTTGTTTGCACCGCCTAAAGAATGTGCTAGATTTATTGTTCTTTTCTCAACTAAGCTTTTCGAAAATTCTTCGACAACTGTTCCCGTTCGTATTGTTTTCGCTTTGCTACAGTGTGAACAACTAACCGTGCAAAAAGTACTTGGAATATCCCAAACTTTATGATCACCAACAGCTAGAAATATATCCCTGCATTTCTCAAGGCGTGACGCTCCATCAAACACGAGCAAGACGACCGCTAGCACATCTCTATTATTTGTATAAAAAACTCCCCTCTCTACGAGACTACCGCTCCCCTAAATGATAGAATACGGTTGGTTTTATTTTATTTGAAATTTTTTTGACAAGGTCAAGGACGATTGCCAAAGGATGTTTATGTGTTACGCCTGCTGTTTTAACCGTGTAATAAAGAAACAAAGTATTTTGTTCCAGCAAAAAGCTGAAAACCGAAACAAGTAGATAAGCGGCCCATTTTGTTGCGATTTATCGCGCGTATGCTGCGTGGCACCAAAAGCACAGGCGGCAACCATCATAGTGTTGGTGTCCTAACGTTGTCCTCCCCGTCTGCCCGATGAGCTATATAACCGGGCACCTGTCACGCGAAGGGGATCCTTACCAAACTACTCTACTTCGCACCACTCGCCACGCAAATAGCATTACAGAGCAGCGAGTCTGCACGGCAGTTCACGCCCTTTTAGGCCGTCGGACAAGAGACTGGTTGAGAACTAGTACTCAGCATAGTTTTTTTAGCAGTACACTTTGGCAACAGCAGACTTTCCGCAAAAATTAGCAAAATAAAATTTTCATGTTGCCCTCTCGCTCTACTTAACATTTATGGTATGGTTTATTGTTCTCGGGCTACTATTAGGATGGCTTCATGAACGTATTACTTTCTTTAAGGTACATGCTATACCTCTGCGACGTTTTTGCATTACCCGAAAGTTTTACAAGTTTTCAAGTTCACGGCTGAGCAGGTCTGCTGAAGGTCACGATAAACCAAGTTGATTATGTTGACGCAAGTTTTGAACTTTCAAAATCTTGTTGCAAAAACAGTGATGCATTTGTATTTTCCTAGCATGCGGCACCTATGAGTCTTTTTTGAGAACCTAAATTTTCCACAGGATCTGCAGTTTTCATGAGCACTTATTTTTGCGACTGTTAAAAAAGATTCGGTTGGTGAAATTACTGGAGCTGATTAATTTCATCCAGCCAGGTGCTGTACTGTTCCACTTTGTCTCTTACGGTTGATTGCGTGTTTCAATAAAGTAAAGGTACGCGTTTAGCACTGAATGCAACGCTCATCATTGTGCGGAGAGCTGCGACTCTAATACCCACTTGGGCGATAACTCCATCGGGACACCGAGTCGAGGCTGGGAGAGGTTCTACCTGTAACCCTGGCCGAAACAGGGACTACACTAGAAAACAACACAGCGCGCTTCTTGCGGCGAGTCTACTTTCAGCTTTAGATACTTAGCTTGTAGTTGCATAAAGTGACGGGTTGGATGGGTTCAAGTTTCAGCTTTTTCGGGACACAGTTTTTGCATGCGTATGAACAACTGCACCGTCGTGGTCATGCACCGTCGTGGACTGGTAACATTCCGCAAAGCGCTTCGTCCTTTGTACTTCGCTCACCTGGTGTGAGGAGCCGCAAAACGCTGTGAAAAAAATTTACCGGATTTCTTTTCGTTTTTTTATTATCAAATGGATTGTAATCTAGCCTGATGAAATTTGGTTTTACCATGGCGGCTCCTCCCGGCCTGGCACTGACGTTTCAACGGCGTCATACATGCTTTCAGCGTGGCGAAGGCACGGCTACCTCCACGTGGTTACTGTTTCATTTGCCAAAAGAGCACATCAGTTAACACGACAACCACTTCGCACGGCGATTGAGGGATTTCTATTCCCTGCAATGCTTGATTGAACAATGTAGAGCACCTTCAAAGCAGTTTCCATTAAACATATTCTTTTTGCGTTTGGTATGTTTCCCGCAAGGAGCAGTACCTTTTGCAAGGTCTAAGTGCTCTTAGCATCTGGTTTCCCGTGTATTCGATCAACTACTGCTACACATAAAAGGGTTTATTTTAAAGGTACGATTGCTTCCTCCTTAGCAAAAACAGCAGGCGCAGCCCTAAGTGACGAAAGTTGGGAGATCACTTTTCGAAACATCTGGAATCTCACGTCATTCATGCGTAGGTACAGAGACGTAACAAAAGTGCGTCTTAGCTCATTGCACGCCTTCTGGTGCCGTTTTTGTGTCCTTCACATAGAACGAAACATTGCCTGATGCAGCTCGGTTTTGAAGTCAATGCGGTGCTCGCCTAGCCCCGAGTGTCGGGTAGGCTGTATTGTGTGTTCAACATTGTCTGAAGAGAGTTACAGTCTTAACAACGCTCACAGCCCAATCTTTGTACTGACATCCGCTTCGTAGGCCAAGTTGCACTGCTATGATCGCCTTTTTAAGCGCGAAGGCCCTTAGGCCTTCGGGCTGCCGGCGTTTCCTGTCTTCGTCGCCGTCGTCTTATGCAGGCACCGTACTAAAACTCCTGGTCACTTGTTCTCCAACGCCTCGCGGAAGAATGTAACTTTGTTAAAAAGAACACACGGGGACACTCTGTTTCCAACGCCTCGGGTTAGAATTTTTCTTTTCCATGGGTAAGAAGGCATACTAAAGGGACATACTGGGACACTCGTCTTTCAACGCCTCGGGGCTATACCGCTTCATGCTTCAAAGACACCAGACTTTAACAGCGAAGCTATACACGTCTGCCCTATTATTATTTCATATCTGTGAGAGAAAAGGACACGGAGCCAAGAATACGCTACAACACAGCATGCCTTGCCCCTCCGCGGGTTTCACGTAAGTGTTGATGGCCCAGGATTATTTTTTCAGGGGGCACAGGTGACCAGTTGCAATATGTAAACATCGAAGCCAGAGAGGCCAGACTATATTGCGACAAAATTGGTTATTGTTAGTCAATGTTACAAATGTTTGAAAAACCACAAGCTGCAAAAATGATTACTAGAATATCAAAGAGAGGGATGATTTTGAACTATAAATTTGCTGTAATACTCGCGTTCTTCTAGAAGCAATCCTCTACTGAAGCCACTACAAAATAATGCCCGCACTAGGTGAAGCAAGGGTGGTCCCCCTCTGGCAACATTAGGTTCAGGGGAAACAGCCGATACCTGAATGTGGCTATTGCTCTTGTGTGTGTATGTGTCATAAACTCGTGGAAGGCATGCTTCAAAGTTCAGAAATAAAGACCCGGGTAATTTTTAATAGCTCATCAAACATTTACATAACCTAAGCGCGTTCGAAGCACCATGAATACGTCCAAAATGTTAAAGAACACGTTGCTGCAGCTTACGACCTTTAACGATTTCTCGTATACACATTTCACGAATGCTCACAAAAAAGTTGAAAATTTCATATGACTTCGAATCAACACAGAATATTTGTTTCTATTCTCTCAACGAGTGCATGACCCATCCGCCTATGAATCGATGGCCATTTACCGGAGTAGTGTGCTGTTGTGAAATATCCAAATAACCCTTTTGTTACTCGATCCGAAAAGAACAGGTGTCCGTCGAGGTGATGGTTAACTTTTCAAATAACGCAAAAGGAAAGAATATATGACTGACTTTTTCTAGCAAGAGACCTGATTGATTGAATGATTGATTGAATGTAGGGTTTAACGCACCGACGCAAACGCAGGTGATGAGGCGCGCCGTAGTGGAGGGCTCTGGATTAACATTGACAACCGGGGTTCTTTACGTGCGCCAAAATCTCGTGCACATGGGCTAATTGCTTTTCGACTCTATTAGAAAAACGGCCGCCGCGAACGGTAATACAAGCCGCGACCTCATGCTCAGCAGCGCAATGCCTTAGCCATTAAGCCACCGTGGCTGGTTAGCAACAGACCTGACAATAATACAGGAATAAATGTCTTACGTAAAACTTTCGAATATGAGAAAAAAGTTGTTTACTTGATGTTTATTATTGATTTATCTCTGCATTGATTGGTCTGTGTGTTTGTTAATATACCATTAGAGCTAAGCTGATAGCGTGGTATCATTTTCCAGCCGGTAGGTGATAAAAAGAGTTTTATTCTTGCCTATAACCGAATCTTCATTAGGGCAAATGACAGGTCTGAAACCTTTCTTCAAAGCCAAATGTCTTAATCGAAAAGTGTTTTTTACAAGGTTTTCTAAATGAATTGCAGTTTTCTTTCTTCAAACCTGGTAATTGCTGTGGGCTGTCGGGCGCATTGAATGAGTTGCACCCCAATTGGAAGGGCACAATGCCAATCTGCAACCAATGTTGCTTCATCGCCGGAGTCAGAGGTACACCAGAGTTGCACTGCAGGCCCGTGATAAATATGTTTAGTGAAACAAACCACAGATACAAAAACTACCGCCTCGGAAGCTCTGCTGGAATCAAGGCAATGTCTGCCACACGAGAGTTGCAATTCCTTTACGAGAAAATAGGAAAATTATGTGTCCATCCTCTAACGGCGATGGTTGAATGGGGAGCTTTCTTTTGAGAGAACCCCCGGTTGTCAGAGTTCTGACTTCGTCTTGCAAACAGTTTGTGCTGTGACTATATGACATTTGGCTTCGAGTCGCAGAAAGTTTAGACTTTTGATTTCCGTGGTTTTGATCTTAGTCTTCCCCTTTTGATTTCGTACGACAAAAGCCTCGCGTTCATTTAAAGGTTTTAAACGTGCAAAACGTTTCTGTATAATTTTGCACGTTCATGCACTTGTCTCAAAATACAAACTTCTTCCACCTATATGGAAAGACGCAATCGGGTACACGTCGGCTTTATTACACGAGGGACACAGATTCAGTTCGCGCATCGGGAAGCGTGTCTCTTCACAGAAACTGGTCTTTTTATCATAAAACACCAAGAGCTTAAATGTGCTCATAACTCGTGTATAAACCACGCATAAGCCATAATGTATGTAATGTTACACATATTTGTTTTGTTATATTAGCGATAATAAACATAACTCAGCCTGGATGACCTAGAATCCTTTACGGAGGCTTGCGCAGCCCTTATATTTTATTAACCCTTTTCTGGCGGCAGAGCCTTTCAGGGCATTTCTATGTATTGCCCATACGTAACGGTTTTAAGAACCGTTACAGTTAACGGTTCTAAGAAATACAATTATACGTTTCCACTGAAAGTATTCTCTTTTGTTTGCACATCTGTTGTGTGCGAGGGTTGGTCGTAGGGAAACGCCTTGTGGTTCATAGCGATGATACCCAGTAAAGGCCACATGAACGGTTTTTTGGGTATTCATGATAGTTTTTGCACTGTCTACTGGGAACATCAGGGACCTTTGACCCTGCTAAAACAACGACGTTCAGTGCAAGTTGGCATTGCGTCATTCGCAATCGTTGCGTTGCATCGTCTGCGATCGAATTGTGTAGCCAACTGGATACACACGTGTCTCAATATTCACGAAATGGATAAAATATTATCTTGACAGTCCCCGAATTTGGAGAAATCTTCAAGCATAGCGTTGAATAGAACAAACGTCCTGAGATATATTGTCACGAAGACAAGGACGAAGCAGTTGTCTTGAATGAGAAATACGTTTATTGGAGCGAACTTGTGCTCCTCTAACAACTCAAATGAATACAGAGGCGGCGAAGCAGCGGTCAACAAGTTGACTTGCACAGGCGAGTGTCGTCGAATCGAATGCCCCCGCGGTCGCACTGAAGGCTTTTTTATCTTTCGGCGCGCGTGGTTCTCGAAACGTCGATTCGCATCGAGAACATAGTAATCCAAGAAGATTATTCTGGGACTGTTCACGTTAGATCGGAATGCTCTCCCTATCACAACAGATAACACATGCGGCAGAAAGAAAGAATGGAACACGCGCTTCCCTTGGCGCAGAGATAACGCAGACCGGCGCAGCCGGGTGGTAAAAGCAAAACGCAAATAAACAAACCCAATGTATGGTTCGCGGCAATATACTCGACAATGTTAAAGAGATGTTCGGGCATTAGAGTCCTTGATGCTGTGGTTTCCGGAATAAATAGGCTTGTTTTATGCAAATTTAACTTTAATACTTCTCCTTAAAAAATTCAGAGCCAAATATATGCAAAGAAATGGTACAATACTTTGAGAGTGGTGAATACAAAGAAAAGTGGTTGAATTTCCCGGTAGCGCAGAAGAGAATGAGGCAGGGATGTAGGATTCACTGAATGGTGATTTTACAAAAATTGGTTACATAACAAAGGTTTTATAACGAAGACAGCTTGTTTTCGCGATGCACGTAGCCATCAAAAATGATCAGTGGGAGTTTAGTTCGCAGTTTCGTTCTTTGTAACTACACATTGCTCGTGTATATTATATTTGACCAGAAAAATTCCCATGAACCTGTGCGGAATAAATAATGCGCCCGAGAAACATATATCTGACCATGGTTGCAAGTACCTGCGTATGACACAACCCCATTATGATTTCGAAATCGTTTTGGGTTCCAGCACAAGATATAAGCCCCAACAAATGATTTTGAAAAAGAGTAAACGGAACTTCGCACCCGTTAGGTACCAAAAAGCACGCAAAGCTCTCAATTTCCCGAACGAGGGCTTCTGCAGTCATCAAAGGTAAATAAATCTATACATCATTCTTCCCGTGTTTAAAAAGAATTGTTTATATAAAAACACTTGCCACGCGGAGTGTGTGTGTTGAGCTGATGGGTAACTACTGCGGTATTTGAACTCAGGTGTCTGAGTAGCTCGAGAGAAAGAATATTAATACTGAACTAGGTAAATGAATTTACACTTTCGCATACAAAGTAGCGTTTGAACAACTGAAGTTTATCTGTGAAAGGCTGACTTTGAATACTATTATAGGTGCTTCAGCGAGTGCGACAGGAACATGGTGGAGGAATTTAGAGCTAAGAAAGAAACGGGTACTGACCAAGTAGAAAATATTGATTTATAGTACATTTGTGATGAAGCCTCTACAAAATGTGTTTATAAGGCCAGTGTCATCCAAAAGCGTGCAACAGTTTCTTTTTCTCATTTTTTTATGTAGTCTGACGAGATTGAACAGTGGAGCTTCCCACAAAAAATTATTACAGTTTGCCAGGGCTGTATTAAACACGGTGTAGATATTTACGTTTACTACGTTCGAGAGTGCTTGCCACAAACTTTTTACTGTAGTGTACAAATTATCTGGAAAGCTAGTTGGGAATCTAGGTGACGGCAGTCATGCGCAGACTAGTTTTGACGTGCAAGACTACTCGCTCAGTACTCCTTCACCACGTTGTTTTTGTGCTTAACCTGCTGGTGCGTTTCCAGCCCCCGTTAACCGCGTGACACGCAGCTTTTGGGGTATTTATTTGAGGCATCTGGTCTAAATGTTCAATTTTAAATCTGATACACTTTCTTGGACGACCTAAACTCGAAAATTTTAACTGTGCTATTAGTATATCTGTTTTTCTCTATGTCCCTTGCGTTTCACCCTCGTAAAAAAACAACAACTTTCTAGAACGAGAATTTTATATTGTGAAAAGTTTTTCAAACCACTCAGTTTGAAAACAAACTTCATCCATGTAGTTAATATAGAGGAAAAAGAAAATTGTAGGAATACTTGAGGCAATGCATGCTCCCGTGGCTGGTATTTCCGACGTTCTTAATAAAAATAGAAAACCTGTTTAAAAAGACATTTCCACGGAAAAGTGAAAAAGCGTTCCGCCGAGCTAAGACCTCGTGGCCGCAATATAACAAGTCCTCCAGTAACAAAAAATTATAACAGACGGCGCTTGAGCCGTGGTACTAGAGAAATACAATGTACTTGAGCAAACCTCCATCATGTTTATCGCAGATAGAGCGATACGGGAGAGAAGAGCATGAGAGTTTGGCGGAAAAAACAACAGAGACTTCTTTATAGCAAGGGTGCGAGCGGACTATCGACTTCCGGAGAGATTTGCGGAGGTGTGACCAGATACGCTGCATTTTATTTTCAGATGCTCCCCTCGTCCTCTCCGTATGACCAAGGGGGAGGCACACTTTATCATCTTAGAGGGCGTAAGGGTAGCTGAGTTGCACTCATTCTGTTCGTTTCCGCTTATATTCTGCACACGGAGAGGAAAAAAAAACTTTGGCGAAATAGATGTGGAGAGCTTCGATGTATATTTTTAGAGGGCCTGAATAAACAAATGTTCGAGTATTTCAAATTAGCAGTTTCATTACACCTGCATGCAGTAAGGAAATACTAGCTAACTTGTCCAGAACGCGAGTAGAACATTGGTGCTCCTAAGATACTTCGCACCGTTACAGGCAAGAGACGAAGCCGTTTGACTCTCGGCTACAAACTAACGCTCATGGCCAAATGGGTGAGATGACTGACACTAACTCTGTCTGGTCTCCAAGACACAGGCTCGAATCCTGCCGGTGCCTGTCTTTTTTGAGATTACAAATGCTATACGCAGGGACGCAGACGGAAATTACGCGGTCCTGAGGTACAAGGCACCTAAAACACTCAAATAATGCAATCTGTGAAGGTTGTGAATCTGTGAATTTGTGAACCAACAGAGCCACGGCTTACTTCTGCGGAGGAGCTCAATAAACAATAAAACAATTAAAGAAAATACTAACCTCGATTCACCCTGTGAAACGCCATTTTAGGAGCCTCCATATCGGCGTGCGGGAAAATCATGATGGAGACCTAGTATGCTGACGACCACAATTGCAAATTCACGACGAGGAACTACACACAAGAGCCCTACTGCGACTCAAAAAATATACCCGAAATTTCTTGGCCCAACAAAACGGATAAAATCAAAACAAAGGAAAGACTATGAAAGAAGGTAAGCAAAGTTTGATTGCCGTTTGGAACTGGCGGAATAAGGGCCAAACACGTCAACTTCTTTCTTATGATTAAGGCTGAGCATTACCAATGCTTGCTCTTGTCAAAAAGATCTTTGCTGCTTTCGGTGTTGTCTTTATGGTGCCTTAGGCACAAGCTGTGAAAAACTTACTCATTTGTCTAAGAACAGCCCGAAAGAGTTTTTTTCGCATTGGAGAGGACACATACAGCTTGCTTGATGCCTCACTGCTATTTTTTTTCTTTTGGGAAAGCGCGTGTCGGTAAGGATACGTGATCCCGGCATCTTTCATGACACCGAAAAGGCAACAATAAAATCTGTCTTCTTCCTAGTGATATTTCAATATATCAGACCACAAAAATATATGAAGCTAAGACGTTTCTTTCCTGTCCTCGCTCGTGTTCTGTAATATTCGAGTACCAGGCTATTAAGTCGAAAAGAAAAAATCGAACAATGAACATACAGAACCTTGCTGTCCCTGAAAACAATGCGCTGTTAGACGGTAAGGCGTGCATACGCTTGCAATTTATATTTGTGTTGGCTCGTTTTTGGAGTCACAAGCACCCTTAGCAGTATTAGGAGAAGCGCTAGCATGTTTTCGTTATTCCTACGCTTTCTGCAAAATTGTCACCATAGAAAACGTACAAAACACTTTATTCTTTTGAGCACCATGTCATCCCTTGCTTCCAGCGTCCTTTATTCTTCAGGGCGTTTATTATCTAGCATTTGTAGCCAAACAAGCCTGTAAAACCACTCGACGCTTTGGCTGGGTTGCATACAAATGTCAATAAACTAATGCCATTTTGCACCCAGCGTTCTTTTTTCCATGAAGACAAAGGTCCCCCGGAGTCACCCTGCAGAAATAAATTTAGGAAAACCTTATACATAAAAATAGCGCATTAACTCGGCAGCCCTTCTGCGAGCACCCCACCCAAACCAAACGCTCACCTGCGAATTACCATAGACCAAAGAGAGCCATCTGGTGTAGCAAGGCAGCATACCACCGGATGCCTGCATGGATATGTCCGAAAAAGTAGGCTTGAACAGTTTCCTGGCCTGGACCTACGCGCTTCTCCCTTTGTCCTTATATATAAAAATGAGGCGTCCGCAGACTTCGATAGTAAGCACACACGGTGGCCCCACCGCGGAACAGGGCTTTTGGTAGACGTCGAAGACTGGAGAGTGCTCGCCCATGATATTGAGCCTGGTGGTAGAGGGACCCGTACCTGCTTCGCGATATCACCGTATCCTATGATTGCCAGGGAAACCCTAACTGCGGGGTTGTGTAAACCCTCGGCTTGATCAAAGCTACTCCTTCTACCCGTTGCGCGTCCTCTCAAATCGGCTGCCCATGCAATGTGCCCAGTTGTCCCACGTGAAGCATTGTGCTTCGGGGCACTGGCGCTGCGAGTGGGAGTAGTTCCGCCGCAGCGACGGCACGCACCGCGTCTTTTCGCCATCCGTTTGACACCGTTTACCGTAGACGGGCAGATGGAAGCACGCGCAATCTCTCCAGTATCATTTGTCGCAGCATCTAGAGGTAGTGCTGCGTTCGCGCTGTCGTCCAGGGTTGGTCCGCAAGCTCCAAGGGTTCTGTCTGAATTGTAGGATTCTTTATCCCACAGGTAAAACGGTCCCAGAGCAGCAAGTTGAGCTACTTCCCATAGACGCAGCACATGCTAACCCTCCTAGCACAACGACGAACTGCAAGATGTCCCTCCTCCGCAGCAGTTACTGTTGTTAATTCGGAAACACTTGGATAATATGAATGGTGCCGGCTGAAGGGCACACGCAGTGTCGTGAGCAGTTTGCTCAGCCGCTTTAAATGCTATGTGGCCGGCTTGAGAAGGTCGAGCAGAATACCGAAGGCACGGGTCCTGCAGCTGGCCAGTAAAACGTCCCGCTGTTTAGCTCTCGGTTGCCTGGTTTCCGGGAAAAACACACCGAAGTGTGCTCCCTAGACTGGCCAGTCGGGCCCCTCACACTCAAATGGCTCGAGCCTCCCACACAGCGGCATGGGCACCGGAATGGGGGGTGCTGTTTCTCCACCCTCGGTGGCTTCGTAGTGATCCGTGGGCACCTTTTTTTGTATCCAGCTTCATGATTCGGCCCAGGCCGTGAACGTGGGAGGATTTCGCAGCTTTCAGCTGACAGACAACCCTCAGCCGGCTAATGGCAATTATTAGTGATCTTCAGCAGCTGCGCTCGTCGGTGCTTGAAATCCTGCGGTGACCAATATTTTCCACCAAACCTGGAGCGCCACCACGTCGAGTAGATAACACATAATGTTTAAGGGGGAGGCATGATATGCCTGTCAGTTTTTTGAACATCAACTTATCCCCCTGCATTAGCGCGATAAGGAGGTGCTAGGGGATGTGGTTTAACGTTCTGATAACAGCACAGGTCGGGTTTCGGAGATTCTCACTCATGCGTGTCTGCACGAAAATGCTACCAAGACGTTTTCGGATGACGTGGACTATTGATTGTCTTGTCTCTAAAATAGTGATTTTAGCATAACGAAGGATTTGGCAGAATCTACATAACAGGCTCAGTCGGGATCCAAGTGTTTTTCTTAGGGAAGTGAATGGTGATAATATAATTATGCCCTAACAAATCCGCAACAATTTTATAAAGCCATGCATATGAAGTCAAATGATTTAGGGCTCTGTGATGGCGCACACAACTAGTGGGAGCGCAAGTTTCCGTAGGGTTGGCGTTAACTCAGTTCAAAATAACCGAAGACCCAATCGAGAAAGCGACGTCTTGGTGCGCCTTCTCTGTGAACAAAAATTGTTTATTTTCGGATATAACTAGGCATCCTCGGTATTGCACACGGCCCATCTGAACCATGCTCTTTTTTTGTCTATGCGTGCCAAAGTGCCACTTACTTGTGGTAGACGGTAACCTAGCCCAGTGTAATTAAAGGTATGAAAGCTTTATCAAGAAACCGTTGAATTGGGACTTCAATGACCAGTAGGAAGATTCAATCTATAAGAAAGTTATCAAAACCATCCTGATAAAATCATTGGTTCTATGTTATATAAACATTCCTGATGAAACCACTCGCTTTAGGCTAGTGAGGGGCCCCTCTAAAAAACTCTGGCCTAACTATAGTCACGGCAACGGAGGTATAGCGAACGTGGCTCCTTAATTCTTTCTGAACGAGGTATCGCGCGAAGACATTTGTTTTATAGACTTTGGAGGCGCACCTTTCAGAGAAAAGATCATTTACAATTTTTTTAAAAAGGGTTAGTGCAATTCCGGGAACCTCCATTTTAATGTATCTTTTTTCCGCCTTCATACTTGTAAGTTTTTTTATAATGGGTAGTGTTCGTGTACGTGTTTTACTGCCTGGATGTTTCAGATACTTCTGATTCAACGTCAATGTCTTAGTGAAAAGTCAAAGAGTTACCCGAAACTGGAGACTACAATTTTGTCGTCAGAAGACAACTGACGTCTCAGGGTAAATTTCGACAGTTTTTAATTTGTACTAGCAAAGTCATTTCAGTGAACGCCAATTGCAAAAGTTCCTAAGAGGCGTTATCGATATTCGCTGTTCGTAAATGGCAAGTACTTAATTAGTTTAAAGATACAAAATGGTAAATAAATGCCCTTTGGCGACCACCTTAAGAAACCTATGGCGATGAGCTTGCGTCTCCATCAAGACAATGGGCAGCTGTGTGAAAAAATTCCCCACTAAATGTTCCCTCCTAAATTCTTATTTTTGCGGTACCATATACGTATAACAGTTCTCGGTACGTTTCAGTACAACTGCAAAGTCCTAAAGTTGTACCATTAGTTTGCAGATGCTGATGATGTAGGTGTTCTCGTTTTGTACACCCAAATGGCCGCCAGTGTGAGGAGTAGAGAAAATAGTTGAAAATCATGCGGGCGATAAACGCGGGTCTTTCTAATGTCCCATCATGGCACGTTACACTCTGCGCAACAACTGTTAGCCTACAGCTTGTTGCATGACAGGTGAACCGCAAAGCAAGTCATGTGAGCAGGAGCCTGCCACGAGGGACCACAGAAACGTGATTCAATAGTGTCATGCTCCAGAATTTTTTATGGCGAAGCGTTTTATGCCACAAGACGAAGAATAGAAACACAAGAAAGAAATGGTAGCATGTTCTAGTGAGGACCAAATATTAAGATGGGTATCGCCAGCGGAATTAGAAACTGTAGAGCCCAAAATAAACCAGAAATAATTAGCTCGAGTCTCAAGAAATAATTAGCCATAAAGCGCGAAACAGTTTTCGGGTGGTGTCAGCGGATGTTTCGTTAGCACGTAGTATATGCGGTATCTTTCACTATCTTGTTTCTAAGATAATAAGGAATCATCCCAAAACTATAAATGTATTTTATAATTAACTGGCAGAATTCATTGGTAAGATTCCTGTCTAACAGAGATTAGCCAGGTTGACAATGTCCAGAAAATTTCCGCAAAAGTAATAATAACCTACAAATGAGAAGAAATTTTGCCAACGTGTCACAAGTCAGGCGCGTTTTAACGGAAGAAAATAATAGAGCTTGCCATTCCACCGAATTGGAGATTACATATTCACATGATTTCAACTTCACAACATTGTGTTTAATTTAGAATACCCTGTAGTGGATATCTCTGTGAATATATACGAAAAAAAATCGCATGCTTAAGAAAACCGTGGTTTTATTACAATACTGTAGACTCATCATTTAACCATAATCTGCATGAACAAAGCGAATTAGCGAATTGAATACTTTTTTGGTCATGCCTGGAATGCAAAACAAAATTGAAAGTCGTAAGTATTTTATTATTCGACAAGCACTTACAGCTAAACCGTGCTGGCACTTTCATAATTTTTAAGGTTCTTCCGTGGCCATTACTACGGCGGATTTTTTATCAGCATTATACGTCTATTACAGTTACGGCTGAAATTAGTCGCCAAGAAGTGCTATAAAAGGCCGCTACTCACAATGCACAGTACGCATCTTTTTATTTATAATAACAAGCGAACATGGCAAGATGGGCGGGCGTCCACATAGCAGTGATAATATTGGTTCTGAAATGTGCAAGTATTTTTTTTGTATTAGTCTATTATTTTACCTTTCTCAGAAGGAGTTTTTAAATTTGTACCTACAAACTATTTGGGCTTGTTTTTACCATATAGATGTCATTTTTATGACAATATTCTTGCATGGAAACGTGCTTTTGAGTCTTGTCGGTTTGCACACGATTTGTTCTACCGCCTTTGTTGTATTTTGGAAACATAATAGTGTTTGATTTAAAGAAACAAAGGAATCAAATTAATTGTGTTCGTCTGTTATCGGTACCTGGAGTGAAAAATCAGGGATAATATTAGAAAAAATGAAGCGATCCGTGCCGTACTGCTAGTGAGAGGGACATGTCATTTTACATCAACACTATAACTGTGCCAGTAAATCAGTTGTACAAACTTCGCCTTAATAGTTTATCTGTAAAAAACTGTGGAAATGCTTTTGCTGCCTAAGCTTTTTAACATAATGAAGAATGAATAATACAGAGAAAGCATTCTAAATTTATCGTGATTATTTGTAATGAAGAACCACATAGCCGACGTTTCTAGACGTGAGACAAGATTGAGCTGGCTTGTTGTGTAGCAGCCTAATATAAGCAAATTAAAACAAAAGTGCATCAATGGTAATTTTATGCCCTGTTGCAGGCGCACTTTAACCTTTGCGAAGCGACGGAATCCATTAATATGCGTGGTGAGTTATATATTTCCACACAGCATATGTGTAAAACCGGCCAATATTTTAATGCGCGTTGCTTCAATTTACGAAGCTCAAACAAAATGCTTACCAAAAGTTTAACTCGTTGGTGAAATGTTTGATAAACACCTGTATTTTAACTTGTATTGTCCTTAAAATCAATTATCAAAAGGTGCTTCTTACTTTGTGCTACTTTTCTGACATATTGAAAATATATGACAACAGGTTTTTGTGCCACGTAATTGTAAGATATTGAAAAAGAAGACAAAGAAAATTCCATAGTGCAAACTGTCAAACGAATGCTTAGAATTTCGGCTGCAGAACGAGCACTCGTAAAGTAGTTTCACAACTAAACCGGCTTTTATAACGTTTGGCACATTTTAAGTGCGCTGGGGGCAGTACAATAAAATAAAAGAATGCCGGTTCGATTGCGTGCTGTGAGCAGACAGACAACGTGAAAAGAATGCCGGTTCGAGTAATTGAGACAACCTCTAATAAACATCATGTTTCTTTACAACGACCTATACAGAGCACTTTTAATACCTGCCTCACCGCTGTCAACAAATGTTTTTACTGCTAAAATGTTTTAACAATAGAATTTTTAATATCAGATATTTGAGTATCAGGGATCTGTAGCGATTACCTACAGAAACCCCGCATACTCCCCTGCGGTGCTGAGAATAAACAACCACCAAAGTTGGTGCTACAGCCACCCACACGTTCAAAGCTAAGACGACATTTATTCGACGCAATATCAGATATCGCTCATTCAAAAATGAAGCCCCAACAACATTTTACTTCACTTTCCGGGCTTCGAAACTCAGACACATCAAGATAGATGATTGCCGGATGTGACACCCGGCCGACCTTATATAAGAATTCTGTCAGTTAAGCAAGTACAATTGCTGTCAACTTTCTCAGGTTGTGGACGCTCCGAACGCCTCGACCGTATTTCCGATGGTTATCCCGTTAAGAGGAACCAGATACCCTGGATTGTGAGCATCACTTTCAATATCTTGTCCTGTTTTCGTGTTTTGTTTTTGTGTAGAATATACTCATTATAACTGATTGTAACAATTTCGCGCTCTTAATGAACTCGTGCCACAAATTTTGTTACGTGAGATTATCTGAACAAGCCTATGATAACTCCAAGCAAATATAACTATGCAAGCACAAGTATACAGAGAACGCAATTCGATAAAATATATATTAGAATGCTCTTAGGAATATATCAAACCTTCTCCTAAGTCCGACTGTAGGAATAAAACCCATGCGTTTTGGCTAGAAACATGACTTACACACACACAAATGCGCACACACATATATATATATATTATATAGTATTTGATAAATATAGATCATGTATATATATGACAAGAGAGACAGTATGGATAATTTATCTGATCTATTCTCATCTCTCTCTCTCTCTCTCTATATATATATAGATATAGATATATATATATAATTTCTCCATTTTCTTTCTAAATTCTTTATCTTTTCTTCTATGACCTACCACATCGTCCCCTTTGCTTTCCGAGGTTTTCTGACTGCCAACTCTTATTTCTGTCTTATTTTCAACGAGCCCCTCATTTCCCATTCTTATTCGTACATGCATAACGAGGGGCTCTGTTTAGGGCAGTCTTGGCATCATAGGAAGCTTAAGGGGTTTCAACGCTGGTCGACCAGTCACGGCCCGGGAGGGTTAAAAGAGGTACCCTTCACCCCAAAGTCGGAGTGGCGCTGGCTACCACCCCCAAGCACAGAAAAAATTTCATTGATATAAATACCCCAGAAAGTGGAGGTAAAAAAGCCCCGCCGGTAGCGTAGTGGTTATCGCACCAGACCGGTATTCTCGGGGTCATGGGTTTGGATCTCACCTGGCGGGCATTTTTCTTTCACTTTCTTTCCAAATTCTTTGTCTGTTTCAATGACCTACCATATTTTCACCTTTCCTTTCGGAGCTTTTCTTGACTGCCAACCCTTATTCTCTGTCTTATTTCAACGAGCCCCTCATTTCCTAATCTGATTCGCTACTAAGCCCACTGGGAGCGACCGCGGCATTCAAATACTGTGCAAGAGCGGAAACATGCAATTCGAAACGTATGCGCTTTTCTTTGATTTTTAGTAGCTCTAAAAACTGTCTTGAAACGGGTAGGAAGGCCACATTACTTGTTTTTCTGTGTTGTAGTCAGTTGCTGTTATCCTGATTATTTCGAGGGTTGTAAGGGCGTGTGGCACGGAGGGCTGGATTTTGGACCACGGAAGGTCTGGCGGATGCGCTGCTGTTGGTTTCCGTGGGCTCGGCGGTCGCTGAACATGCGGAGGTTGGGTGCGGCATGCTGTTGATGTGGCGCGGGACGGGGAGATTCGTACTTTCGCCGCGCGCGTTCCCTCGGATCGTTGTGGCCGCTGCAGGTTCCCCAGTTTGGGGCGGCATAACGCTGGCCCGACGCTCGTCCGTGGACTTCGGGGTTGGGGTGCTGGCGCTCGCCCAGGGCGCCGTGGTTGCGGTGCATCTAGGGGGCGGTGGCGGCGTGCTGCTGCCACGACACTGCTCCGTGGTCCATAGACTGGATAGAATTGAAGTAAGTGGCAAAAAGTCACTGTCATTTGGCAGGATAGCTACCACTACACAGCGCGCCACCAGCACGGCTTTTAACTACTACGTAAATATGAAAGGTTACTTAACTGTAACTCCGCTAATGTCGTATCACTTCTAGAGTGCACTGTTTGTGGGCAACAATTTATCGGCCAAACTGAGGCGGCATTCTGAATTCGGTTCAATATTCACCGTTCGCATGCAAAGAGGGGCCCTTATTTGCCCCTGTAAGGACATAGGAACAGTCCCGGGCATGCATTTGAACATCTTAAGGCAACGATTTTAGAATCCCCCTTTAAAACCCACCACGACCGCGAGGTTCGGTAATCCTATCTCATTTATAAATTTGGGTTAGTCGACCCTTGGGAATAAAGAAAGTTACGGAAAACTAACGTGCTTATTCCTCGTATAAAATTGGCTCCCTTATAATTTTTATAACTATGTGCATTATTCCCACGCTTGAGGTTCCCACCAGATTTTGCAGAAACTCTCCAAACACAGCAGCGTTATTACCCTAATGCGACTCCTGTTCAGTTGCTAGCTTCTATGGAATGCTCTTTTGGGCCCTATATCTATTCTCTCCATCCGTGGGGGACACATCCATCTTCGCTTCCGCCCCAACCAGTCTCTCCAACCGCTGAATACCTTACTGTATACTCTTCCCTTCCTTTTAAAACCGCGATTCTCCAGTTTTCCGCAGTGCATGTATTGCAGCCCACGCCGCGCATATTGCCCTGTCATGGTGCTACCTTGAACGCTGCTGTGTTACCACGACACCTTTCTCTCTCTCGCTCAATCTCCTTTTATTTGTTGCTGTTGTTGTAACATAGGAGTAGCCCGATTGCTGCATACCTCCGTTTCCGAAACATATTCCGCTCCTTCTCAAGGTTTTCTGCAGAGCTTTATAAGAAATGTGTTGCAAATTTTCGCGACCACAAAATCATATACCTGTACTCTAAATGAAAGCAAGTCTCGTTGCCGCTATGTAAGTAAACCTGGTTTTTATTGTTCTTGCTTTGAATCCGACTCTTTACTTATACTATTTGCGCGCTTTGTGAGTTTTATCTTTCTGTAGATTTGTTTCTACCATGATTCTGACAGGACTACAGCAAAGAGCATCATCTGGAAATTTCCGCAGACCTAAACCACAACAGTTGTGATCGGGGACTCCTGAGCAAGTATTTGTATCATCACTTCGATCCCCTCTGCCCTGGAACCCGCTTTTGTTTCTCAGCCTGGCGCATGCATTGCGGACGCACGCTCACTGATCGATTTTATCCCTGACTCGGCCACTACAGTTTTTCGGCATGTTGCTACAAATGATCTCAGCTCTACTTCCGCTGAAC
>JABSTR010003500.1:0-18238 GCA_013339765.2 Haemaphysalis longicornis | reverse complement strand
TTTAGCTGTTCCTTCAGCTGTCCTCTGCCTCCGTTCTCCGCGTCTCTATGGCCTCAGTACGCCTTGGGGAGTCAGTCTGCTCATTTGTATCGTTTATTTTACGCCGTTTCTCCGTTCCCTCATTCGTTTGCCGAGGGTTACCTTAGCCTGCGAGGCCACCTGCGCGATTGTAGATCTCAGTATGGCCATTTCTTTCTTTAGGTCTTCGATCTGCGATTGTAGCTTGTTGCAGTCCTCGCATATTGGGGTTTAGCAGTGGGAAGAACTTGAGACCAGCTCACCTGTGAGCCCCGGAAGACGGGGTCCTCACTTTGCCTCCGCCGCTGCTGGCGTCCGCACCTAGTCCGGTCTGGTAGGTGGGTCTGGAGCGGGACCTGGAACGAGCTCGGGTTTCGCATTTGGCTTCCGATTCGGAGCCATTAGGTCTCAGGTTGGTTTACGATCTGGAGCGGGACCTGGATCGTCTCTTAGCTGCCCCCGTACATCTCTGTAGAGACGGCCAGCGGCTGCAGGAATCGGAGCGGGATGATCGTTTTCGTCTTGACCCGTCGTCCCACGAGGTCAAGTGTTCAGCCGAGCGGTTCAATCTGTCCCTGGATGGTTCTCTTCTGCCACTTGAGTGTTCTTTACTTTTTTCCCAAGCCTTGCGGCGGATGATGTACGGTTCCCGAAAACGTTTTGGGCATTCTCTACATGCCCTGATGTGCTTGCCATTGCAGAGATCGCATTTCGGGTCGCATGGATGGTCCGGCGCTTGGTCTCTCACGCCGCACTTCTCACAGGTGCAGTTGGTGCAGTATGGGATGTTCTTCTTATAGATGAAACATTTCATCTCAACGCCCTTATAATAAATGTAGAAGGATACCTTGTGACCTTGTATCGTTACGAGAACAGAGCCTGATATTCCCAGGCGGCGGCAGCTTAGGAATTCATATCCAGGGAGCCAAATGTCCTCCAACACTTGCTCCATGAGATGCTGGAGCAACAGAGTTGCCGGTGTCTTCCTGGGCCGGCACAAGACGAGCACGCTTTACCTTCAAGGGCTCCTGGAACGGCAGTGTTGCCTTTGTCTTCCTGGGTCGGCGGATGGATGGATTACGGACGACGGACGAGGGAGCCGAGAGCAAGAGATGCTTTGCATCTAAAACGCATACTTTGGTCACACTCAAAACGAGCCCCTAACTGTGTAGAATTGAGATCTATACTCTGGCAGTCTGTAAATCGAGTAAATGCTATGATCCGCTTGGTTAAACGAAAACACTTCAGGAAGAGATTTTGGGATTCCCGTTCAGACAGCAGGGAAACCTGGTCGTTTCTGAGCTGTCTGAGAGGTAACACTAAACAGAATGGTAACGACGAATTTATATCCACACACTTTTCCTCACCCCGGGCAAACTTCCGCAGATAACTTTAACAATTATTTTTTCCTAGTTACCGGTAGTGTAAAACAAAATTCACATTCATGCTCCCTCCAAAAAAAGTATCCTTAATTCGGCTTATCTTCCACTTCTAACAGAAGATGAACTCATACCAATTTTTTATAGACTGAAATCCAAGAAATCGCCGGGCATAGGCAATATTTCTAACAATGATCTGCGCAGAAAGTTTGCTACCATCAAGTACGTTTTCTTAACTCTACTCAATGCTGTTATTGCCAGTGGCGTCATTCCTAATAATATAAAAACCACTGTAGGGCGTCCACTGCTCAAAGCCGGCGCGCGCGAAAACATTTATTTATTTTTATTTATTTATTATGCCCTCAGGGCCAGAGGCATTACAGAGGGGAGTGGTACAAACAAAAGGCATAAGATGAGGTAGCATGGTTACAAAAACGGGGTGTGCATAAAAAGAAAAGAAAAGACAAAACAAATTAGTATTATCGCAACAATGTGGTCACATAAACAGAGATTAAACATCAGATATTTCTGCATATACAATATTGGCTAGGGCAGCTCGGAACAATTCTTTATCAGTGATACACGCAATTTCAGCAGGAAGGTGGTTCCATTCCCGGGATGAACGGGGCAAGAATGACTGAGTGGCAGATTTTGTATGAACAATATTAATGCCAACCTTGTGACGGTGATCAATGCGATGGGAAATGTATAGTGGTTGGGGAAGAGTTCGTTGCGCAGGGTGGAATGATGATATATTTTGTGCAGCATGGTTAACCGGAAAAGTTTCCTGCGTGATGATAAAGAGGAAGGAAGGCTGCTTTCATCATTGAAGATATGCTGGCAGTACGGTTATAGTTTGATAGGATAAAGTGAACGGAATTATTTTGAACACGCTCGAGACAAGTGAGTAGATTTTCATGGCTTGGATACCATACCGAGGCTGCGTATTCTAACCTGGGCCGTATTAAGGATTTGTAAAGCGATAATTTTAGTGACGATGGGGCTCTAGAAAAATTGCGGCGTAAATACCCTAACATGCTCTTAGCGTGTTGATGATATGTTCAATATGTGTGAACTCAGACCATCTGTTAGTTGTAATGTGCACTCCAAGGTACTTATATGATGTAACTAGTTCTAAAGCTATGTTGTTTAGGAAGTAAGTTGACTGATGCCTAGGGTTGCGGGATACATGCATAACCTTACATTGTTAATGTTTAATTCCATCAGCCAAGTTTGGCACCAGTTAGAAACAGTGGTTAGATCAGACGAAGGATTCGTGTCATCACTACTATTAATCGTACGAAATATCACACAGTCGTCTGCAAACACTGAATTAGAGCACATTTGAAGGGAGGTCATTAATATAGATAAGAAATAGAAGGGGCCCCAGGACGGATCCTTGTGGGACCCCAGAGCGCACTTCGCTGAAAGAAGAGTTAAAGCCATTAGCATGAACAAATTGGGTGCGGCGGGTAAGGATGATTCAATCCATTGTAGCACGTTTTTTATCAAGATTGAGGTTAGTTAGCTTGTGAAGTAGAAATTGATGACGACCTTATCAAATGCTTTAGAAAAATCTAAATAAATGCAGTCTGCTTGAGACGAACTGTCCATGATAGTGTGCAGTTTTTTCAGTGAAGGTTATGGTCTGTGTTTTCGCAGGAGTATGTTTTACGAAACCCCGTGTTGCGCTGGAGTGAAAAATGAGTTTGATTGGAGGAAATTTACAAGATTTGTGAATAATACTTCTAGAAGCTTGCAGCAGGTGCTAGTAAGAGAATGGGGCGATAGTTAGTAGGAGAACATTTATTTCCGGATTTATAGATAGGAACCACCTTCCCGATTTTCCATTCAAGAAGTAGCGTAGATTGATCGAGTGATTGCTGAAAAATTTTTGCCAAGATGATTGAGCTAATTGCATTGTATTTTTCAAATTTAGCGTCAACACTGTCATAACCCGGTGAAGAATGAAACTTCAATTGTTTATAAGAGCGGCAATACCAGGAGCGTCCACGGTCACTGGTGGCATTGGGACGTAATTGCGTAGGGTAGGTGGGTTGCAAAGAGCTGTTGGATTTATGTGCGAAAAATTGTTTACAAATGTTTCATTAGGATACCAGCACATTCACTTCGAAATATAATCACCAGACATATCTACGAGAGAGATGGAATCATTAGACGTCGGGTTAATAGTGCGCCAAATTGTTTCACATTTGATTTTAGCATGAATGGTAATACATTCGACATGAAATTTTCTTTAGCATTTTTTAGAGCTGTCACATAGCTGTCAGAAGCTTCTTTGTAGGCAGCCCATTTTGAATTGGTCTGGGAAAGTTTAGCAGCACGATAAAGACGTTTCTTTTTGTTTGAAAGGCGTTTGATGCTTGTGTTGTACCATGGGCATTGTGCATGAGTCGTAATGAAATGCGTGGGGATGTACTTATTGGTTAGTCGGCGAACTTCGGAAGAAAACATATCCCAGTTATTTTGAACAGTTCGCTCATCGTAATCCTTCAAAAAAACATCAAGGAATACCGCAAGTTCTTCATTTATGGCTTAAAAATTAGCTTTTCTGTAGTTCCGTATTAGTTTTCTTTTCTTGCTACTTGTGTGGGATGGCGCATTCATACAGAATGTGAGTAATGAATGGTCACTTATATCCGGTAAGAATGTAATGTCGGACGCAAGGTCAGGTGTATTTGTTAAGATTAAATCGAGGGTGTTGGCGGCGTGAGATGTTACCCGCGTGGGTAGTGTAACTAATTGGGTAAGTGAAAAAGTCGATAACAGATGCAGGAATTCGCTAGCTTCACTTGAAAATGGTGACAAAGAGGGAGGGGCGGCATGCCACTTTATGTTCGGGAAATTAAAATCGCCAAAAAGGAACAAAGGACAGGAAGGGAACCGGGTATGAATGATGTTAAGAACATCGTGTAATTCATTAACGAAAGTCGGTGATAAGGAAGGAGGGCGATAACATACACCAACAATGTACTTTTGATGGCCTACTGTAAGTGAGCAAAATATTATTTCTAGATTGCTGCGCACATGGACAGGCGAAGAAGGAATGTCTTTTGATATTGCCAACAAAACACCGCCTCCACGTCTTTCAGTGCGGTCGCAGCGATAAATTGAGAAGCGGGAGGAATTCAGAAAAAGTTCGGAATCACGCACATGCGCATTTAGCCAGGTTTCAGTTAGAGCGATTATGTGGGCTGAACAAGTATCTATTGCGGAAGATAGTGAGTTGTGTTTGTTAAGGATGTTTCTTATATTTGTAAAAAGAACAGATACACAAGGTAAGATCTGTTGGCCACTGCCCCTCTCGTTTTCCTACGGCGAGGAACCCGAGGCAGGATCAGAAGAAGGTTTGACACGTGCCGCTTGCGGCCGTATTTCTTGAACGGCATCGGTAACAGAGTCGTACATGTAATGTTTGTTGCCGATTGACAACTTTTTATAGTGAAGTTTGAAAAGTGGAGAGCCGGGTTGACTTTTTCCAAATTGTATTAGCTTTTTCTGCGCTGTACGAGTGTTTGTTGAGGTCTTCAGTTACCGAGATATCGTTTTCTTTGAGGCGATTGCGCATGGAAAGTATTTTTTCTTTAGTCTTATAATTTGCAAACTTGGCTATAACTGGGCGACACTTGTTAGGCGAGTAAGTACCCAGGCGGTGCGCTCTTTCAATTTCGCCGGACGGAAGACTGTAATCCGAGGTGTTTAGTATGCCGATTAATTTGGATTCAGTTTGTTGCCATGTTTCTTTGGAATCAGTGATGCTATAAAAAATTAGGTTGTTCCGACGGGACCGGTCTTCAATTTCGTCAAGGCGGGACTGTAGAAGGTTATTCCGGGAAGTTAATTCCTCTATAGACTTTTGGGCTTCCGATAAACCCTCATTCAGACAATCAACTTCTTTTAGTTGACTTTCAAATTGGTCAAGCCTCTGTTCGATAGAATTCATTTTTGTTTCCACACTTATCTGGCTTGCTCTAATTGAATTTATACCTTCCACAAGTTCCTCTTGAACCTTTGAACTATGCAAGGATTGTGCACGGACATCCCTCAGAAGTTGGAAGATAACGCTCATCTGTTCAGCCGGGTTTTCGGGTAACGACTCAACTTCTAATGGGGTTTCCGAGCGAGCACTGCGGGTGTTAGGTCCAGGATTAGTTTCAACATCACCCGAAAGTAACAGTGTTAACGCCATAACATAGCATTCGGACAATGACTCGCAAAACACCCGTGGGCACGGGAAGAGCACCAAAAAACGATCATCCGACTTTCTGGCATATAATGAAATTGGGCTACACACCTGCATTTCGGAAAAAACACGGGTGAGCGAAGCGCCGAAGGTGCTGCTCCCGTGCCCACTGAAGTAGGCGGTGGGGCGGCGTTCGTTTAAATACGGGCAGCTTGGTGATGTCGTTGCTGATGGAATGGGGTATCGGTCGTCGAGTTCCGGGCAGGCAGAAGGGTCCGTGAAGAATGTCTTGTCAGGATCTGGTAACGCCGGCTTGATTTCCAACCATGCGCAGTAGCTGCCCGGGCACACTGCTATCGGCGATGGCTCGAGGCAGCATGCCGAACAGCAGGATGAAAGGGGTAGCCACGTCACGAAAATAGCAAGCAGGGCCTGCATTTCGGAAAAAACACGGGTGAGCGAAGCGCCGAAGGTGCTGCTCCCGTGCCCACTCTATCGGCCCGTTGAAACTATGGCCCGTTGAATTGAAAACTATCGGCCCGTTTCTGTATTATCATGTCTGTGTCAACTGTTGGAAAGCCATGTATTGCGAACCATGACACGTTTCCTGGAGGTGAATGACGTCCTTTCATCAAGCCAATATGGGTTCATTCGTGGTAGGGGCACGCAAGTGCTTATTGAATAATTTTTCGATATGCTCAATTCGAGTTTGAGCGCAATCAGGTTGCGTGCGCGCTACTTTTACATCTAAGTAAGAGATTCGACAGGGTATGTCATAAGCTGCTATTAAACAAACTTTCGTTGCTGGGGTTTCGCGGTGCTTTTCTATTGCTTTCAGAAAACTATTCGCATGATACGCAGCAATGCGTTAACATAGGTCGAACATATAATGATTTCACCACGATCACAGCGGTTGTTCCACAAGGCTCTATTTTAAGTCCTTTAATATTTGATATCTACGTCAATGATCTTTGCTCGGATATACCCCTTCCCTTGTTTCAATATGCGAATGACACTCTAATTTTATAAGTTGCTTCAAATTATTCTGATGCGATGTCGCCTGTACAAGCAACTGCCACAAAAGCCATGGATTGGTTTGCGGCTAATGTGATCACGGTTAATACTTCAAAAACCTGCCGTATTTGTGTTCACAGTACAATGAAGAAACTTAATCTTGCTTACTCTTTCCTCCTACACACATCTGATTATTTCCCTTGCAATTGCACTTTAATAAAGTGTAAAAGAACCATAAAATATCTTGGCGTACATTTTGATAGTGCTTTATCATGAAATACGCACCTCGTCTACGTTAGCCGGAAGCTTCGAGCTGTGTCTTGCCTGCCGTATAATATCAGATGTTTGGTGCCGATGCCAGTACGAAAAACTGTTATTCATACTTTGACCTATAGTGTGCTTCGCTATGATGTCACGGTTTATAGGTTTTGTGCCTCATGATGGAATAATGAATTGATTCTATTTTGCGTTCACTACTGCGTACTGTGGCGTACGACCTCGGCCTTGCCAGGCATATTAAAATATTTCCCATGTTATCTATGCCAGATTTTGACTCTCTATTTCTAAAAACCATTGTATTGAAGTATTACTCGAGTAGTAGTTTTAAAACGCCGTACATTCCGATGCGCTGCCTCCGCCCTAAAGAACCGTATCTGATACCTAGATGCACCACGAGAAAGGAGAAAAGAAGTCGAATTTATTATGTGCCACATGCTTTCAATCATCTTCCTCCAAACTACCTCTGGTTTCAAACTGAGTATAAACTAAGGAAAGCATAAGCGCATTAAATTGTAAAAGTGCATTCAGTATTTGGTCATGTTTACCTAATTGACTGTCCAGTAAACAGTGTTATGTTTGTCTGCTAGTTAGCTACAAATTTCTGGTATATTAGTTTTCTTTATTAAGCATGTTTGTCCACTCTGCCAGGCACTGCCGTTCAAGCCCTATGAGACTTTGGTAGGCGTGACTTCTGTACAGTTTCTCTTTCTGTTGAAAATAAAATATTATTATTTATATTATTATTATTATTATTATTATAAAGGATGATTGATTGATTTTGATCATCACCATAATCGTTATTCGCAGCGTGATGGCGCCCAGTACAGACACATGTGTATTATGTTCCGCGGTTTTCTAGGGTAGACAGAAACATCAAGGCTGTGTTTCGTGCAAACGACGTGCTCATGACAAGTGTGTGTTGCTGCCGGACGAAGAACTGCAGCTTCTACAGTCTGGTGCTCAGCTGTTTTATTGCAACTGATGTGCGACTGTGGATGGCGAAGGTAGGCCAGCGACGCACCGAACGACTCGGTGGTCAGCCCCTGCATTCCTGCCTGGGCACCCCTCGTCGCTCCCGCCGTCTCTCCTCTGGTTGTTCCCCGGGAAGGAGAAACAAGTTTGCGCGAGCTCCTACTAAACGCGCTGCAGGAGATCTCGTTCCTTACCGACTCGGTCGCCGCGCTTCGGGAGTGCAATGACCGGCTCCCCAGGGAGAACGCAGGCACGCTACGCCAACAGACGGACACCATCGCCTCTTTCCGATCGGAGGTTAGACGCCTGCGCGACGAGCTGTCGCTGAGCGCCGCATCCATATGGCCTCCCGGTACTACACCTCCCAACCCCAACTTGGCTGCGGCGGCTTGTGTTCTGAGTGTCAGTCCACCGAAGACGAAACTCAATCGCTGCAACACCTCTCCGACCTCTCACACACACTTGCCGCCAAGCGTGCCAGCGGCGATGACAACTGCGACGCCTCCATTGTCTGCCTTGCTGCCCACCGTTTCAGTAAAGGTAATATCTCCCAGTGGTGGACTCCGGACGACGAAGAGCAAGAAAAAAGCCTTACTTGGATCATCCGACTCGACTGGCTTGGTTGTTGTAAATCCACCGAAGTGCCCAAAGCTTGTTTTCGTATCGAAACTAAGTCCTAGTACGACGGCGGGCCAGCTACAAGCCAACCTGTTTTCAGTGAACGTTGAATCGCTGCTCTGCTACCGACTTAAGATCAAGTATGAAACGTATGCATCGTTCTGTGTCGGTGTCGATGAAATGTACTTTCAGCGTTTATGTGACCCCTGTACCTGGCCCCGGACTGTTCAAGCACTTTCGAGGTGCACTTCATTCGGACATGATTCTTTCCCTTAACACCAACTCCGTTCGACTCTATTAAAAAAAGTAACGCTAGCTTCGAAATATTGTATCAAAATGCCCGTGGGCTTCGTACTAAATCTTCTGAGTTTTTCGCGAAGGTTCTGTCCTCTACGTACCCAATGATTGTTATCACAGAAACTTCGATTTCAAACGACACTTCCTCCGCTCAGTATTTTCCTCCTAATTATCAAGTTTATCGTGTCTACAGAAATTCGGCAGGTTCTAAGAAAAAAGGTGCATGTGTTTTTGCAGCGGTAGAGAGATCGCTGCAATGCGTTCGACGTCCGGAGCTTGAAACAAAAAGGAGATGTGTCTGGCTTGATTTGCGCCTCCTCGTAGGCAAGAAGCTCCTTGTTGGGGCGTTCTATGTTCCCCCTGATACCACCTCTTCGGTGTTCAATAGTCTCTTTTCTTCTATCGGGCAAGCATCTACACTTAACAGCAATCACAAGCTGCTTGTCTTGGGTGACTGTAACACACCAGGCGTTGGATGGGATAACCATACCTTTTCTCAGTACAATTATAACAATGAACAAAAGTACATCATGATTCTTGATTTCTCAGCATTTACTTCTTTGCACCAGTTAAATCGTACCAAGAACGGCAGTCGTAGAATTTTAGACCTTTGTTTCAAGGACATTTTAAATGCGCAAATTTTTTATTCGGTCTTTGCTGTTGTCCGTCCTGCTAAATTTCACCCTCCACCTCTCATTTCCGCATCTTTATCCGTACAGCGTGACATAGCTCCATCCTCATACTCTACCCCTCGCCGTTATTGCTTAATGCGGGGTGACAATGTAGGTTTATACCAATATCTTTCCTCTTCGGATTGTACACTGTCTTGATCCACTCTGATGTTGACGCGCAAGTCGACTGCTTCACTAGAATTGTAAAGAATGGTATGGACTGGTTTATCCCAAAGAACAAAAACTGCAGAAATTTTCATTTTGTTCTCCAATAAACTCCGAGCTGCCCTTAAGCAGAAGGATCGCACACATAGAAAGACACGTGAATCTGGCCTCGTTAAGGCAAAGGAAGAGTTTCGAATTCACCGTTCAACGTGAAACAAGCTCTATAAAAAAGACTATAGCTCCTACCTTGAGTCCATGGAGATCAGTACAACGCGTGACCCTTCAAAATTATGGCAGTTCATTCATTCCCACTCAAATAACGCAAATGATCGCCTTCGTTTAGTTGATTCTTCTGGGGCTGAGGTAACTGACGTAGCCAATTCCTTCGCACGTCCCTTTGGTAGCACTTTCGCGCCTCCCAGAGACAATGAGACATCTCTATTGATCAACATCGTGCTAGGGGCAAGTTCACTTCTTCTTGATGAGAAGCTTGTATTTGAAAGCCTAAAGCACATGAAACCTTCTTTGTCGTCTGGCCCAGATGGCATTCCTGCAGCCATACTTAAAGCTTTTAAAGATATTCTAGTTCCTATTCTAACATCTGTATTTAACAACTGCTTAACCACTAACACATTTTCAGCTACATGTAAAATTTCTCGAATATATCCTATCTTTAAGTCAGGCAACCGCACAGTATCCAACGAACTACCGGCCGTTTTCAATCCTCTGTGCCACGTCCAAATTTTTTGAGTCCTCGTTACATACAGTTTTGTATTCGTTCGTAAAAAATTCGTTGTTACCTGATCAGCATGACTTTGTAACTGGGAGGTCAACGACAACTAACCTTAACTGCTTTATGACGCATACATCCAAAGCAGTCACAGATCGAGGCCAGATTGACGCAGTGTACTGTTATCTAAGTAAGACTTTTGATCTTGTTACTCGTCTACTGTTGCTCCAAAAACTGTTGCTCTGTGGCGTCAATGCTCTGCTAGGTGCCTTACAAGGCAGCTATCTTCTTAACAGACGCTGTTATTCCAGTGTAAATGGCCAAAGATCTGTCCACTACATTTCTACCAGCGGCGCATCTCAGGGGTCCACGTTGGGCCCTCTTCTGTTCTCTCTTTTCATTACGACGTATCTACCCCTATTAAGAGCTCGTTTGTTCTTTTGCATGCGGATGATATAAAGGTTTACAAAATAATTCATTGCCCAGAGGACTGCCTCGCCCTTCTGCATGGCATCTCATCTTTCGCGTGCTGGTTTGCTGAGCAAGGATTAATTCTTAACACTAATAAAACCAAAGTTATCACCTACAACCGGAAAACACAACCTTTCCAAACCTCTTCCACGCTTAATAATGCTCGTCTGTCAAAAGCTTCCGAGGTTAGACACCATGGAGTGCTGTTCGACAGTTCTGTCAGTCTTGCTCATCATATATGACAGACGGTCGGGCGGGCCCTGTGCTCTCAGTGTGTGGTGTGCAGGTTTAAAGAGATTTCACTTTTCCTGTTCCTTTTTTAATGCTTTAATCATCAGTTTGCCTCCCCAAATTAGAATACTCATCTGTCGTTTCGAACGAAACCAGCCATTCCAACCACAGTATGTATCTTGAAGGAGTGCAGTAAAAATTCCTGTCAATATATAAATACCCGCTAGGACGCATTTCTGCATCGTCCTCTGGTCAACATCAGCTACCTAAGCTTATTCCCTCGAGTTCTAGGCGTGATCGAGCTGATCTTCTTTTTCTTCACAATCTACTACACGGAGTCATTTCCTGCCCAGAACTTTTGTCCCAGCTTATGCTCCGAGTTCCCCAGAAGTGCACGCGATCGCGCTATCCATTCCATACTGGTGCAACTAGTAGTCGTCAATCGCCTATCCACGGACTGCAAAGCCTCTACAACTTTCTTGGGGGCAAATTAGATGTTTTTAATGGCTCCCTGGTCCAGTTTCGTGCAGGGCTGAGTAGTGCGGTTTGTAGCTAATAGTATATGTCTTACTCCGTTCACATAATCTTGCCATGCCACCTTCCTTTGTTTGCTCGTTACTGCATTTCATTCAACTTCTCGTTTGTATAGCTTTTATCCTTACCTTACTATCTACTAATTGGCTGTGTGTTCACTTAACTAGTACATTATTTGTGGCTAACTCTTCCATTAATAGAGTGGGATATCATTGTTATTACCGTTCTTTGTGCTTCTATAGTGTAGCGTACTTTTAGTGATACGTGTTGTATGTATCAAGTCATTTTGTTTGTTTTTATGTTACTTAGTGCACCAGCACAAAGACATCACAGTCGTTAATGGGCACTAAAAATAAATTGAATATTATTATTATTGTTAATTTTATTATTATTATTATTAGTAGTAGTAGTATTATATTATTATTGATATTTCGCTTGTGTATTATGTGTCTTGTCTGTTGTTTGTTTCTTGCCACATATTTCCTGTATTTTGTTTTTATGGAACTATCCTGCGCCTGCACTCAGGCCTCTGGCTGTTCCTGGGCACATAAATAAACATGATTGATGGATTGATTATTATTATTGATTATGTGAACTCTGCTGGGAGCTAACTTCACCTTTGCTTTTCAAACATCAAAAACTTCAGTATCAACAGAAGCCCTACTGGTTTGGTTACCCCGGACAATTACCATTCACCCTTATCTATAGTACTACCTATTCTAAGTGATGTGCAAAAGGCCAAGCAACGTGATTCCGAACTCTCCCGCTATACTCGCACAAAGCAACACGAACGTTTTATTACAAGTACTGTGTATCACGAAGCAAAACAAATGACTCACGAGGCAACACAAATGACTCAAAAAGTACGAGCAGTCTTGCTGTGTTGTGAAAAATTGGTAGAGTTAACTCTGGCCTATTCGTGCATGATACCAACCAGAAAACAGCTCACAAACAGAATGAGGAAAGACAAGACACCACACAGCACTGACAGCCAACTTTTAGTTTGCTTAGGAAAATGACGACATCAGAAGAAAAACATGAAGGAAAGAATTATCCAAGAAAGGTTTAGGTAACGTTTGGCAAATTTTAATAAGCCCTGCCAAGGTGAACAAACTAAATGAAAATTCAAAGTACAGCTTACCTTTCGAGCAAGGCTGAGAAATTGTATGACAGAAATCTAGAGAAAGCACCATTTTTTCTTATTGTCATAACATAGTGTGGTTGAAAATGAACGTTGAGCATTTGCTTTAAATTCTCTCCAGCCAAGATGACCTTTGGCATGGCCTGGAAAATTTTGACGGATTGTACGTATCTTTTTTTATGAATGGAATGAGGGCAGTCTGGCGTGTTCTTCGCCTTTCTCGTGAATGAATAAAATCATAAAAAATTTGCTATGCCCGTTGACCCTGTTGTTATATTAAGTGACAAGTTGTCAAGAAGCAGCCAGCCACTCCTGCGTTATAATGCAACTAAGTGCCTGTGCCAGATAATAAACAACATGCATGTTCTCTAAAGGTCACAAATGTGCATGTTGTGTCGCCATGTAAGGCCACCCGTGGAAAAAATTGATTCTGTACACAACACCGACTTTGCATAAAGGGTAATCGTGCACATGGTTTTTGCGCACATAACTTTGCTGTTCTGGTCTTTCGCAGTAGAGCGCACTCCCCCAACCTTACGTGGTACAGAAAAAAATAGACGCACGCCAACCTGAGTAGCCACTTATTCCTATGCAAGACTTGGTGAGGTGAGCTTACAGAATTATAAATATAAGGCTGAAATATTTAGCAGACCATTCTGCGTAGCGGACAAGAAAAGCGTTAGGAATTTCATCCACGCCCGATGATTTTTTAACATCCAGCTTGAGTAAAAGAGAAAACACACCTTCCTCAGTTATGGACACGTTCTCTATGGGTGATAAACGCTCATAGGAACTAAAACATGGCGTGGTACCACCGTTTTTTGTAAAGACAGAACAGAAGTATTGGTTTAAAGCTTCTGCGATTTTAGGTTTGTCACGAATACTAGCATTGTTAACCTGACGGTTTGAAACGAACTCATTTTTGGGAGAGAAATGGCTCCAAAACTTGTTTGGTGAAGAAAGCATAAAGTTTTGTAATGTCGCTGTCTGATAAAATTTCTTGGCTCTCTTTATATTGTCGCTTAGGAGAATACGTAGTTCACATAGTTTTGCTTGGTTAGGTGAGGTGGAGGACTTTTTATGTTGCTCTCTTGCCTTTTTTAGTTTTCGTTCGAGGTGCACAGTTTATTCTTAAAAGGATTAGTTTTCCACAATATTTTATTTCCGGTGGGAACGAAGCTACGTATGCACTCATGAACCAGGTTTTTAAATGAGCACCACACGTGTTCAACTGAATACCTGTCCGATTGACATTGAGCCGCAAAAGACGGAAACAAATTATCAAATGCGCCCAGTATATCGACATCACTGGCACGGGAGAAGACTCGGAAAGTGCGTTTGACTGGCTCGACTTTAGGACCGCAATTGAAATTAATGTCAAATTTATCATCTTATGGTCTGATATACCTTCACGGACTTCGATATTCAATTTTCGCTGTTGATGTCTATTTCTGACGAGAAAAAGATCCAGAATTGACTCTAATCCATTTTGAATGCGTGTTGGCAGTTTTACTAATTGCTTTAGGTCATGTAGTAATATAGTAGAATTAGATCAACAAAGGGCTCAGCAGCAGTAGTCAGAGCTTCAGGAAAACCACTCTCCCAGTTTACAGAGGATACATTGGAATGACCAGTGAGTAGAACCACATGTTCCGCACAGAGGTGAAGAGATAATGTTCAGATTATGGAGCCACGCCAGTGTCCGTGCTGAGTTGGTCCAGAAGCGGAACAGTAAGGTTGCCTCTGTCCTCTTCATTCCTTTGGTGATACAAGGTCGATGTTGTGGTCGCCAAACAGAGCAGAAATAATCTTGTATGATTGTTTTTAAAATGCGCCGTTCATCTGGGGCCACCTTCAGAAGACGAGTGCACTATGTCGCTTCACGAGCCAACTGGTGCGCAGCCTCGTTTCCAAGCACTCTTACGTGGGAAGAGACCCACTGGAAGCGAACGCTAAATCCGTTTTCCTTTACCTGCTGAAGAAGACGCATGGAGCGTTGGCAAATTTTATCTGCGGGAAATCCAAGCTCCAAGAGGTTGTAGGGATGATTTGGAATCCGTGAGAACAACCGCATGCTGCACCCGAAGCGATTTTATCTTTTTGAGGGCCGCCTCGATCGCTATGCACTCTGTTGATGTTGATGACGTTAACTGGTCAATGCGAGCCGCCCAGGAAACGTTCATGCCGGGAATCAAAAAGGCAGCAGCACTGGTATCTGCTTCTCTGTCGACGGATCCGTCCGTGAACACATGAACACAATCTCTGTACGACCGGTCCAAGTGCTCAAGTGCTAACATTCTCGCTTCCGCCACTGGTGTATATCTTTTCGTGCGGATTCCCGGGATGGTGAGCTGGCAGTCCGAACTCTCGAAAGACCACGCTAGCTCCAAGCGATATTCGTTCTTCCGCCGTTGCGGGTAGAGAATGGTGAGACTGTTGAGCGCTGCGTATATGCGAGATTCCACCCTTAGGTGGAGACGTCTGAGCAAGGCCTTTCCGGCTGCGGACTCTCCCAGCCGGACAAGCTGCAAGAGCAACCGCTGAGACCCCATCAAGCGAAGAGGTGGAAAATGGGACTCTTCCAGGAATTTTTTGTTTGCCGCCGCCTGGGGAACTCCTAGGGATATCTTAACGCCCTGTCGGTGCAGCGCTTTCAGACGAGCATACTGGGACTCCGAGGGAGACAAAACAGTAGCTGGTAAAGAACCCGATTCAAGATGAGCGCCGACTGGAACCTAAGCATAGAAGATGGGTGACTCCCCTAGTTAGATCCAGCAATTCGTCAAAGCGCATTTAAGCGGGGAACCATGGACGTGAAAAGAGAATCCACGGCCTGCCTCCAGAATAATTTATAGTCGATGGTGACACCGAGAAACTTCACACGAGTAGCTGATCGGGTGAGCAATTGCCGGCATACCACACAAGGATAGGTCCACCCGTCAATAAACATCACCACCACCACCAGTGAGTAGAAGGTTACATGAACGATAACAACGCAAAAATTCGTTAAATTTGTCTACAAACATGTCGCCGCTGCTTGGAGGGCGGTAAAAAGCGCCAACGATGAAACTTACTTCTTTTAGCGTTACTTTTGCAATGACGCATTCCATACCTTCCACGTTTGGTAATCTAGATATAGCAACAGGTGCACCCCTCCGCGGGTGTGTCTGTCGCTTCCAAAATGGTTGTAGCCTGGGGGTGTTACTTCCGCATCACTGATGTCGTGGTGAAGCCAAGTTTCGGATAAAATAATGATATGCGGTCTGTAGACGAATGTAATGCTTTCTAATTCCGCTGATTTATTCACAATACTGCGCGCATTTATATTCAGACAGCAGAAGGGTTTTTTTGCTTTGGATACTAGTTCATTGGGATCCAATACTGCTGCCTCTGCGCTGCGTGCTCGGTGTACCGTTGGTGCTGCTACTATGCTCAGCACACGGAATCATTTGCATGGTGTCAGCGTCCCATTTAAACATGTCGTTATCACTTTTGACTTTGTCGTAAAAAAGCTAATATTTACTGCCCGCTCTCTTGGCGTCTGCTGTGCTTTCCAAAAGGTGTTTGCGTATTTGCCTAGTGACGGGCGAGAAGTCCTCGGACACTGATATTTCTAGCCCCTTCAACGTCGAGTAGTTTTTCAGCACATTTGTCTTTTCGTGGGAGTCGATAAATTTCATTTTAACGGGTCGAGGTTTATCGTGATGTTTGCGCCCTATTCTGTGTATCCTTTCAATAGAACGCACTTTCACGCCTAGCTTATTCTGAAACAGGTCTTCCGTTACATGTTTAAGAGCCATTCCGGTGTTTCATCGGCGTTTTCAGCAAGCCCAAATACTAAAAGGTTGTTGCGCCTATTCCTGTATTCAAAATCTGTAAGTGTGCTTTCAAGATTTAATACCGTTTGCTTCAGGTTTGTTATCCTTGAGTTGAATTCTTTCACTGTCGCGACATATGATTCGATTTTGTTAAGTTGTATGTCAATGGACCGAGTCTTTGTGGCATGGCCTTCTGTCAAACGAGTAGTTCTTCTACCACTTGTTCGATAGTATGTCCAGGGTTGCTCTCAACGTCCCCACAAAGCATTACATCGAAAACACAAAGTCGCAGATACATGAACAAAATACATTCACACTGTTTGGGCACGACAGCCGAATAAAGCAGCGGTCACTTGTCTTAACAGATGATTGTTCGTCACTAACCTCAAGTATGAACAGGAATAGGTTCATTGCTGTTGATTCTGGCCAGCTGACGTGTCCACTGGAAGGCGTCTCGGATCGGCATGTTAGATCCGACAACGAATACCTATGTTAGAACGAATACCTATGTTAGTTTGATGCGAAGGATTGTTAATATTCACTGCCCTATGCCATCTGCTCTGCTGTTTCGTTTCAAAATGATGCGGTAGTTTCGAGTGCCGTTTTTTTTCGGAGTTGATAGACTTTAATTTAAGTTCTACCTTTTCAGACAATCAATGAACTTGTTCTTGAAGAAAACTGGCGGGTGTATAGGGTCGTCAGTAGACGCTGTACTCAGCCAGTTGATCTTAGCTAGCTTGCACAAAGTTTTGCATTAACAGCTGTGGGGCACTGGAGGGGCCAAAATATTTAGGTATGTACATGACTACCGTGTACTGCTCAAAAGTAGCAATGAGGCGGGTTTAAACGTGAGGTGCCAGAAGAATAGTGCATTAGGCATTGAAATCTGAAGCGAACCTCGGTTCTGAGACATGTATACTGGTGACATAAGCGAAGCATGGAAAGGCCTTTGCTTGTAAAGAGGGCGCTGGTGCGAGCATGCTTTCGAAACGCTCCGCATAAGTTCTGCTTTCACTGGACCGCCTCAAGTTTGAAACTTCAAAGCATAGAGAGGCTGTTTTTTTCAGGAAAACTGTCACACATGCTGTCAGCTGTGGCGAAATGTGTTTTATAAGGTAGAACAGCTGCTAAGTAATTTAGCGAACAGACACTCTGAACTGAAACAACAACCACGGTTGGGCAATGTATATATCAGACGTCTTACAACCCGAAAAGATCGCATACTGCTGCAAAGTCAGATAGATCTTTTTAGCACCTAAACACTTTTAGGCTTATGCAGACCCGTCAACGGCCCTCCAAAAAGCGACCGAATGTGAGCCAAAGCACTGCTACCCGTTCGTGTCATGTGCACAAGGAGTGGTGTACTGTGCACTACTGTCTTGCGTCAAACACTACTTTGCGGAAAGGGACAGATGCCTCAATGCCCAACTCCAGGAGCACCATAAAACGTCAATGGCACCGTGCAGCAAGCTGGCTGTACGTTTCTGTGTTTCTGGCCCCACCACTTTTTTTTTTGCTGTTTTGTTGTTGGCGGGCATGGTGAAGAATTGGGGGCAGGAGAAATTCAGAAATTTGGTGACGATTGTGTGAGCAGGCCCTCAGTGTCCATTTAAATAGAGGCACGTGCATTTCTTGCAGTATAACGTTTTTGCGACTGCAAAAAACGTCAGATGTTTGAATGCTTACAGAAAGCGTT
>JABSTR010003499.1:0-43650 GCA_013339765.2 Haemaphysalis longicornis | reverse complement strand
AACGTGTTTGGTGTGGGAACGTGTTTGTCTGCCAAAGCCTGCGTTTATGCTCCTGTCCTTTGGTGAGTGACCGTTGGGCAGGAGGATAGTCTCGCCTACACAACTTGTAGTGCTGTAGTGCTGTGTGATGCTTTGGTATGTTACTAGGGGATGAGTCGCTTGAAGCCAGTCGTCTCGCGGTGCCCGGTAGGCTAATTCTCGGGCTTTCGTGAGGGCCATGACATTGCCGCGAAGGGACGAGTGGGCAGGGGCCCAAACCAGACGGATATTGGGTTGAAGGGGACGCTGGAGAAGGATTCTTGCAGCTGTTCTTGATATTCTTCCGCGTAGGTACACTTAGATGAGGATTTTCAACTACTCGAAATGGAGGCAGCTCTGTTCGAATGCAATAAAAATAGCGCCACGGGACCAGACCACGCCACTTACCGGCTTCTTGCCAGCATGGACGGCGGCTCCCTGGCTCACCTGTTATACCCGATCAATTCACAGTGGAGCTCAGGTCACCTCCCTCCCCGGTAAAAGACGGCTGAAATACGATGCACCCCCAAGCCAAAAAAGACCCCTCATCTTGCCTAAGATAGATCTCCCTGACCTCCTATGTAGGCACATTACTGGAACGAATGTTACTAAAGCGCCACGAACCCTTCATTGAAGAAAATGGCCTTATATCCGATCCCCTGTATGGCTTCAGGAAGCATTCCAGTACACAAAATATTCTCATTGGAATTAAAGAAAAAGTACTTGCTGCAGCTACTCGTTACTCCCCCCGGGCCGTTCTTGCCTTGTACTTAAAAGGGGCATTTGAAAATAAATGCGTGGCATTCCTTTTTTTATACCACCTCAATCAAACAGGCTGCGGACACGACTTACAGATTTTCTTTATCGGCAATCTATTATTCGTGTAGCAGGCGTTAGTTTCCAGACTATTGCCTTGGTAGACCAGGACACATTTTAACGTTCAGTTCATTCTCCACTCGGTTTCAATGTCTCCCTCCTGGATTTGCGCCAGAAACTTGAGGCCATACCTGACATACATCATGACATACATCGCACTAGCTCCATGGGAAACATCGAGGGCTACCTGCAACAGGCTACTGACGTCGTTCACAACTATGCCTCTTCCATGAGGCTTCAATGCTCTCCCAAAAATAGGAATTCGTAATCATCCGTAAACATCCACCTGCTCCTCAGCGCTTGTTCTGTTCACTTCTTTCTTTCTGTCCCCGCCGTTTCGCGCTGTTCCCCAAGATGCAAGTGCACCAACTAGCCCAATTCGCCAACTTGCGACAGAAAGAACCAGTCTGTCCCTCTCGATGACGATACTATACGGCCCAGCTCCCCATTTATGATGTTAGGCTTCACCATCCAGGCTAACACATGCAACAATGAAACTGTATCTTAACTTTCCAAGGCTTTTAAAAAAGTCTCCAACATGCTTCGACGAGTTTTTTCCCTGCTAAGCCCCGCCGTGGCATGCAGGGAAAATACTTCATCCGACTGGTCCAAGCTCTCCATATCTCACGTGTCACGTATGTTACAGCTTCCTTACCCTCACCAAAAATGACACGAACACCACTGACCGGTTTCTACGCAGACCATTCAAACAAGTACTACATTTTCCTGTGAACACCCCCACGGCCCGTCTTTAACTACTGGGCCTCCACAACACGGTGTCAGAACTTATTGAAGGCAATAAAAATCCAGTCAACATCTCCCTCTCACCCAAACACCTGCGGGTCTAGCCCTCCTAAAAAGGCTTCACGCCCCATGCCAGCCAACTGCCTCTCAGCCCCTCCCTTATCACTGGAGAAGTGTTATCCGGGTTCGCCCCTTGCCAAAAAATATGCACAGTAACGTGCATCCCATCTCCGTATAGGAGATGCAATGGGGAAATCGAAAAATGAGTCTAGTAAAGCTATCGCGTTAAAAAGCTCAGCGCACCCATGTGGATTTCTTTTAGAGCGCTCAGCTTGTACGTGTTATTGGGGGGTCCAGGGTCGCTGTATGCGAGGCAGTGGCTCTATCTGCCGTCGGTTTCCAGTGGTGGGAATGGCGCGTTTTTCCAGATGTTCGGTGAGGGGCACGTTTACGTCATCAGCTGTCTGCCTCAATGGGTGGTCCTTCTAGACGTGCGAACGCCGGCCTCATGGGGCAGTGGTGGTGGGAAACATTTATTCAAGTGAAAGGTCCTTGAAAGCGGGAGCAGCCCCAGTCCAAGGCCCCTGCGGCGGCTTCGGTCCTGCGTGCCCGTCCACCAACTGTCGTGTCCTCAGAACGCCTAGCGCGGCTCCCACGTCGAGGGTGGGAGGCGAATAGTGCTGCACCAGCATGCTCACACTGGCGAAGGTCGCCACGCCCCGCTGAAACCATCCCTCGTCAAAGGCATCTTGGCAGTCAAAGAAGTCGCCAGACCGCAGATCGAGCTCGTTCTGTCGTTGTCCGGAAAAGAGCTGCATGTCTTCTCGTCTACAGTGGGTGAACTGTGCTGTGGTTTTCGTCTGCTTCTTATCCTTTGGCGTAATCGTTATTGTCATCTTTTCAGGGAGGACCACTGCTCATTGCAAGCGGACGTTACTGGGGCCCAGGCACATCGAAAAACGTTGTCCGTTTAAATTGAAATTCTAGATTATTTGCTTTAATTGCTATCACAGGGGCCACCGTTCATGAATGTACACATTGCTTAACATATATGTTGGCTTGGGAACAATCAGGGTAAAATGGAAATACCTAAGTGAGTTAAACCTCAGTGTTTTTTTCTTGAAAACTCGGTATTTAATTGGTAGTTACAAAATTAGGTTATCAAAAGCAACAGCGGAATAATAATATAAAACACTTTTATATAACTTTAATATAATATAAACAATTTAACACTTTAATATAAAAAATACATGTCACCACCGCCACGTGAGGAGCGACCCTTGATTAGTCCCATGTAGAGAGGCGCCGCCGCAGCAGCTAGCCCCGGCTTCGTCGGCCTGAGTTCCGGGGGAGGATGGGAAAAACAGAGCGTCAGTTAAATTACGAAGGGGCGCTGAAGTAAATTAGTGGGGGGGGGGGGTCATTATTACATTAGCCGCAGGGGGGTCGGAAAAAAGAGTGGCGTCGTTGTGGACACAAAAGGGGAAGTGCTAAAAGTCGATGATTGATTGATTGATTGATTGATTGATTGATTGATTGATTGATTGAGTGATTGTGAAGGTAACGCGTGACGCAACGCAGGCGATGAGGCGCGCCGTAGTGGAGGGCTCCGGATTAATTTGACCCCGGGGATCTTTAACGTGCGGAAATCTCGTACACACGGGATTTTGCTTTTAGCCTCCATCAGAAAAGCGGCCGCCCGCGCCGGGAAACGAACCCGCGCTAGGATAGTCGGAGAGGACGATAGAAATGGACGAGGTAGAATAGCGAAGCTACAGCCATTAAACCGCCCGCGGGGAAGCGGGACGTAAAGCCGACTCAGCCGAGATGGCGGAGGCCGCCGCTATTTCAGAATGTTCGGCCATTTGTTGGTATGGCCGCTGAAACGCATCACGTTTCATTTCTTTTGGGCACATGCGGACGCGTCGTGACGCCGCTTGTACAGGGGAAACAAAAAGTAACGCAGCGAAAGATAAACTTTATTGACACATCGTAATGTGGTGCTGGGCCCTCAGCTCCAGACTCCATTGGAGACCCCTGCCGCTACGGCCTTTCCACCAGCAGAAGCTGTCGAGAACCGGAGCTGGCAGCTCCTTCTTCCATTCAGGGAAGGGTGACGCGATTCCTTAATTTTGGGGTTTCTAACATCCATACAATAGGTAGGGTACCCGGGGCAGCGACCAAAATTTGCACAGCGGAAAAGCTGCGGTCAGGGATGAGAGCAGTGAAGTATTTCAACAGAGCACGTTTTGTGAGGCCTGGAGGAGTGCTCCTGCCCTTTTTAGAGATTGACCGTGGGGATAGATCATTCTTTGGCACTTATGACCCCTTTCTTGATTGAAAAGACACTTAACCTACACAGCCTCGTGTTGCTGGCGGGATATCTCGGGCATGTCGTGGCGGTCGTGTTTGCCGAGGTTGAGTGGGCTGGCGTCAAAACATTTCACTTTTCTTTCGCGGGATGTCTTTGCAGCAGGATATCCAGAGACTCTTGGAAAATACCACTGAAAAAGAAGGAAGTTTGCAAGCCTGTTGCGAGTCCGTAAAAACAGTATCCGCTGTTGGGAGATGGCAGAGCAATGGCCGCTCCTTTGCCAAGTTGTTGAAGGGAGGTGACTGTCCGTAAGTGGTCACCGTGAAGTAAACGGAGCACAATGTTTCCATAGCGGCCGTAACAATAAGTGTGAAGAAAGTGTAGGGCCGCGGGAGCGAAAAAAATGAAGAGAACTGGAATGGCGATGAAGGAATGGCCAGACTGCTGAACAACGGAAAGGGCGACAGGCAGAAAAAGGCCACCGCTAAGCCAGCAGGGGTGGCCCCTGAGATGAAAGAACACAAAGCACGGTTGGGCCGGGCAAAAGTGCAGCTCATAAATGGCGAGCGAGCTCTGGCCGGGCGAGCGACCAGAACGGCGAGCAAGTTCTGGTCTTCGGCAGCCAATGTAATTCGTGCGCAGAGGGCTGCTTCGCAACTTCGCAAGCCGGGAAAAGCATTTCGATGGACTTATCAACGAATATTTCGTACATTTTTCCGGCTCTGTTGCGCAATTTAAACCATGTAATTGAATACCTCCAGCTAAAGGCTAGAGCCTTGGATTATCTGTATTTTACGGAAAAGAAGAAACTTCATGTGCCGTTATCTGCCGCCGCACCACCGTCTGTATGCACACGCTTGCTTATAATACATTTTGAAATCAAATTAAATCAAATCAATTTATTTGTACACAAAGTGCAAACTACTGTGAACAAAAAGACTCAGAGCGGGGTTGACGGGGTCCACAGCCCTTCACAGAGCACAGACAACGAGAACAGGCCTTCAAAATTTAAAATTCACATACGTGTAACAGATTCTTGATTAGCAGTCTTTCATACATAGCAACATGTCAAATTCACATACAGAAGGAGGGGGGGGCCGTTATATACAGACACATTGTACAAAATGGAAGTTGATAGCGTGGAATTTGGTCACCGTAATTTGTTTTATTCTTCGGTGTTCACCAGCAGTAAATGCGGCGAGTGCTGCGTGAATAGAATTTTAGGGTAATCTCGGAAATATTGCATAGTAAATTTTTATTTTTGTTTACATTGGTTTTGTAACATTTGTGCATCGAGGTATTGTAAAAAAAAGAGTCAGTTGTAATAAATTCTTCTCTTCAGAAAAAAAAAAAAAAGAAAAGACTGTGATTGTCATATTCTGCGTACATAATGATGCACACACCCTTGTTTGTACTTTGTAAAGTTTTCATATGTTTTCCTGGGTTGTCCTAGACTTCAAAATTTCCATTCTCCAACATGTTATGTTTGATACAGACTTTTTTTGCGCACAAATAGGTTTTACAAGCTAACCGTGCTTGGAATATGCTAAGTTTAACCTTGTGGACTTGGCAGTGTAACGACATTGCTGACTCAAAAAGTTGGACGGGAAGATGGTGCAACGTACGCGGTACTTTGAAATGCACTTTTCTCGCGAAAATATTCATGTAAATCTGCCGGAAGACATAAGAATATGCTCAGTGCACTCTCGGCTTTAATCTGGTATACTGTAAATATACAATCGTTACGACACAATTCAGAGCCGTCTTAACAATAAGAAAACTATGTTGTTTGGGACCCGTTGAGACGCCTTTATTGCGTCGAAGTGTACAGCAGACCCAGCATTGATTAGGGACCAAAAATTCCTGCTTGGATTCTTCTAGTAGAGCGGCATCAAAACGAGCGCGTCGTTTCATTCCGCTCTTGTTACTTCTCAGAAGGCAAGAGCAAGATGCCCCCTTAATGCGTTGCATAAGTTTCGCGTCTTTTCCCGCATGCAACGATATATTTATGATATGCCACGTGGAAACTGTCACACATGTCAGCCTAGAGAACCATATATATTGACAATCTGAGCAGATGTTCTGTTGAGCCGAAGGAAAAAAAAGAAACAGCCCGGAAGGTGAATCTCAACTGTAAACTACTCCGGCTGTTGCCCACGGAGGATACACCCTGAAAGAAATACACGAATAACAGCCTGCGCAGCGTCGCCACCTTTCATTCCTGCATGAGTAGGCGGTAACTAAGTGCAGAGGAGAGAGTGAAGTCGCTGCGACAGCAAGACGGCGAAATGAAAAAAACTTCAGGAACCGTTACAACTCGTAAAAAAATTCTCTGATGTCGCCTGCTGAGACACGACTGCTCGTAATGTAAGTATAACTTAACCGGTGTAGTTGTAGCGTCGATATCACGAAAAACGGAAACGACCGCTGCGAGTTTATTTACGTTCAAGCGAATTATTCACAGGGGCGCAAGGCTTTCAATGCAGCCGGGCTCATTCAATATTAGGAAAGTTCAAAAAAACATTTGGAAGTAGGAGCTTACAGCCGTTTCTCGTCATTGGTCCCTAGGTAGGCTGGGCTGCAAAAAAGCTCGAAACAACGCTGTGATTGGGAAATCGACAGTCCCTACACTCGCTTCCTCGGCTCGAATTGTTAGCGAATGCTGCCGCAAGCTGTTTCCCACTGTGTGTTGCTTCCTATGAAAGAACCTGGATATGAAAGACGAAATTGACTGCAACCTTTTTGGCGAGGATAAAAATTGCGCTAGAAGACAGGAAGACATTTAAACATGCGTCGATAATGAGAAATGGTGCAACTGCAGTCGAAGGAAAAAAGGGGCAAAACTTCTGCACTAGCTACCCTTCTATATTTGTTCTTCGCGTTAGCTAAGGTTTTGGAACGTCCTCTTGCTCTAGGTTGTCAGCCTACTCTTTACTCATCAGTCCTTGCCTACTACGAAGAGGGGGAGACCGCTTTCGCCGCAGCTCCCTTTCCTACGTTTCAAGCAGAATTGCGAGACTGACATGATGAGAGTATAAAGACAGATAGCAGTGGGAGTACCTGATACCGGGTCATCCATCAGTCATCCATCAGAGATGGTGGTGAGGATGGTGAGCTATGACTGCTATGACGGACGTAAGGAAAAGTTTCCTTCTTGACGGGAGGGTGATCACTACTTAAATGTCATCTTCCCCAAGAGATCACTACTTAAATAACGGGTCATCTTCCCCAGGATTTTAAAAGATAAAAGAGAGAGCAGAGAGGGAGGAGGAAGGAGAGAGAGGGAGAGAGAGCAAAATACTTTGTAGTCTGGGGGGAATTAATGCCCAGGTTGGGAGGGAGAGGGACACGGAAGGAGGTGTAGGCTGGGCTGGCCATCGCGTGAGGAGGCGGGCCGCCCGCACCCACAAATTCTGCACGGCGTCTGTGGCCGACGGGCCAGGGCCGCGGAGTAAGGAGACGCAGACGCAGTGCTGGCGTTCGAGCCTGGGGGCCCACTTAGTTATCTTCTTTCTCAGTCCACACAACAGCCTACTAATGACGATGGTGCTGTTGCGGATGCTGCTACAGATGGAATGATCGAAAAGATATCATGGTTCAAGGTTACGTGGTTTGTGCAAGCTTAGTAAGGTCACAAGTCACTTCAAGTGGTAACAATTATTTTGAAGTTTATAGTTCCCTGAAGATCATAGGTTCGTAGGTTTCGTGAAGAGACAGGTGCGCAAGGATGGTTATGACAGGAGTCGGTCCAGGTTATCACACGAGCTTGAATAGACCATTGGTTGCCGGATATTCGATTATTTCTCTGGCGTTGAATGAACGGCTCGAAAGCGTTGCAAATGCCCTTCCTCGTCTGTAAGGAACCGAGTTTCAGTAGTGGTTCGCGACGCACTCCGGAAGTGCGTACAGTACCACATCAAGTGATATAGATTTCGGATGCATATATGAACATAATACGCGAGAAAAAATGCAGTCACTTTTAGCGCAATAGTTTTTCAGCGGTTGTTTGCCTGAGCAGGTACGCCTCAGTACATGTACCGAGGTTAAACGGAGATGGTGAAGTCGTAGAGCGAGCCGTGAGGTTTTTGGTTGAATTTTGTGGGGTTTTTTTGTTGTTGAACTGGCCATACTATTGATGCTGTCATTAAATAAGCACCACACAGGCGAGAGATAACAAAGAAGTTCTAGGCTTTTAAGGAACCATGGAGAAAAAGTACAAGTTGGTTCATCGGAAAGTTACCCATATCTCTGAATACCAACTATATCAATTTTAACGCGAATAACAATCAAGGTTACAAGTAAAACTCATGAACGTGTGGAAATTCACCAGACACTTTCTCCCCCCCCCCCTCCTCTGTGACGTTAGTTGGTGCTGTTGTTGGCTGCCCACGAGAGCACCCGCCAACAAAAATAGTTGTGTGATTAAAGTGGTGTCTCTGCTGTCGTTTGATCGCATTGTCTTGATGCTAGTAGGCCATAACACACTGATTAGTATAGTTTTGATAGTGCCGTTGCAAAGCCAGTGCTCCGTTGTTGCAACGGGAATTTTTAGAAGTTGTCAATATTTGTTATCTTATTTTGTTGAACACGGTGTAATACGGGACCGAGACCCACTCGAGGGAATTATCAAAGGCTAGTTCTTTCAAGTGAAACTAGAATGCATATGGCTAAACAGCCCCTTAATTAGTATCACAATTGCCATTTTTAAGCTTTTAAATTGCTGAAATATAAAGGTCGAGTTACCTTCGGAAGAGGAGAAATTAAAGACGAGAAAGATCACCTGTGTTCTGAATAAGTAAAGCGATCTCACAACCCTTGCATTACGTGTGGAGGGCTCTACAACTTCAGCTACTACGGTCAGCGCCTCTTTAATCCCTAGGAGATTTATACGTAGACAAGTTCAAGGATACGTCAACTAGCGCCGTCCCCCTGCTGGTACAGCAGCAAACATTCGCATATTTCATATTTCAATGCTTAGCATTTTTCTCCTAGCAACGTGGTGGGGGGGGGGGGGGGGGGGCGTGTTATGGATGGTTCATACAAAAGTTTCATACATGCCTTTACTGCTTCGAAAAGCCACTGCCGCCGTATTTCTTCCTTCTTTTATAACAAGCTCAGTACCAAGCATGCATATATAGAGCCAAAACCTTTCCAAACTACCACTACGGTTGACAAGGTTCGTGCATGTCAAAAACGCTTAGAGGACAGACAGGCAAGGGGAAATTTGAGGCAAAACACGTACATAACTTAGCTTAACAGTATTCTTTTAATTTAAAATTTACGGTGTTCTTAACTACGAAAATGAGCTATACAGGTTAGTCGGCAGGGTTGTGGCCTCACACAGGTTGTGAGGTCACATCTTAAATTGAAGGAGAGAGAGAAAGAGAAAGAGAGAAGTTTTATTGAAAGAATTAGTAGGGGGGTTAAGCGATACCTAAAAAGACAATACACAATATATTTAGGCTTAGTGTGGTGGTCATTGTCTGCGAGTTAATATGCCAGAGGAGACCCCGCGGGCGCTGAAGACACCCGTCAGAAAGATGGCGCAATAACCTCAAAGAGAATAAGTGACTCACCCCGCCCCCCCCCCCCCCCCCCCCCCCCCCCCTCCGCCCCCCCTAAACTCCCCTCCACTCCCCTTTACCAGATTTCTCGTCGCGCGTTCAGTTGGAGCCCTGCAGCGACTACGGAAAGAAGAGCCGGAAAAGCAAGCGTGACCAATACAGTTCAGCCATTAATGCTACGCATTATGTAACAATTGTCCCACTGGAAGTTTCGGCCGAAATTGTTTGCTACTATACAAGTAAAGCAAACACATGATTTGTTGGGCCGCGGGTTCCGTGGGTGTTACAGCGGCAGCATTGCGGGAAGCACATTTCGCAAATATTTTCCACCGCTTGGGTAAGCAGAGGTAGTCGAAACCAAGCGGAAAATTTCAATTCAGAAGGCGCATTTTCGCCGCTTCTTTCGTACGCCCATAGAACCGTGTATCTCTTATTACAGTTTACGACGTGCGGGTCAAGGAAAACAGAAGTCCTCGCGACGGGACCAAGTAGTTTTGCTTTCGTAATTCTCTTTTGCTTCACGCCTGCGGGCAGTGCACGTATGTGGCCCGGTTTACCAAAAAAAAAAAAAAAAACTTCTGTAATCAGTTTCTTAGGAGTTGTTTTCTGGATAAATGGATGGTTGCAGCCAGAACAAGAAAGAGACAGAAAAGAAAGATGACACAAAGGCTTGAAAAACTTCAACGTACAGAAAAAAGGTATGGAAGGCAAAAATGAAGTACATATGGATGAAAGGCGGCGGCTTCAAGGAAGATGGCTTGAAACTTCAACATAGCCGGACGTTCTCTTTATGCAGCGCATGCACATAGGCGATAGGCAATGAAAGGTCCCTAAAATATGGTGAAAACAGATAAATTATAGAAAAGCCCTCTTACTGAGTCTCTGCCCGGCAACATTCTTTGAGAAAATACCGCGTAATCCCTGAGGAAATATTTCATTTGCTGAGAGCAGAGTAAGCCCCGTCAAAAAGCATTTTCAGGAACGTAATAAGGGCCGAAAGGTGAGAGGGTCTTGTTCAAACAAAAGACGGACGCTCCTATTCGCTAACTTTGATTTCGCTGTGGATTTCCCAAGCGTCGTGTACTTCGTGAAACACGCGAACGACAAACAAACAAACAAGTAGTACCCTTTCTTTTTTCGATTTATTTTTACAGAGCGGGTTTGATTTTACCAGGAGAATGGTTACCACAACTTTATGTCCACATTAATGGCGTGAAGAGGTTTATAAAACTTAATTCCTTTTTAATTCAAAGCAAACAGTCAAAGTGGAACGTCCGGCTCAGTTTCCGCTTACGCTGTATCAGGGCTAATCCCGTAAGCACACTATCCCGAAAAGTGCATGCATTGGTAACGCCGAGAAAACTACAGACGAGGAAGGTAAACACCAGACGATTGAAGAGCGCATTTTGAATCGGTTTTAGTGAAAAAGGAAGAGCTTATATGGAAGAGCGGAATTCAGGTGGCAGTGAACGGAAACATTCCACCTCAACAGCATTCACCCTGGCGTACCAAATTCTCTATAACATATCTAGTAGCGTCATCTCGGTCGTCGCAAATGCAATTGATGCGCCTGTCATACAGTCTTTTCTTTGCTTGTGCCGAAGGCTTACTGAGCCTATCAGTTCACCTAAACAGAAGCAACCACATCTCACGCCATGGGCAGCCGAGTGCCATCACCGATCTCACCTTGCATATATTGCTGTGGTAACTTCTGCTTTTACTCACACATCTAGATTGGCCTTTGACTGCTCTCCCGCATGACGGGAGGATGATGTATATATCCTCGACAGCAGCCAATGAATTTGCGTGTGTGCTTAACTCCCCATTTTGATTTTCTGTTTACTCCGTGTTCGTATACAGTTGTCATTTGCATAGCATATTTATTTTTCTCCATGCCAAATAAACTACCAAAATACCACGATTAGAGCATATCTTCTGGTGTATCGACAAGTTCACAGTCTGATGGTTACACTAAAGTTCAGATTAATGTTGTAATGAGTGTACAGTGACTTATAACGTGTACCAAAAGACCAATGAGAGGTTGTCTTTCTGTTTGAGTGTGTGGCTTCTAAATTATATATCTGTTTTCTTCTGTCCAGGTTAATATGTTTCTTACTGAATTCTTCATTGACTTCTGTCGTGTACGATGGCTCCTGGGCTACCGTCAAGCTGCTAACAGTCTCACTTGTGTGTGTCTGTGTGTAAACTCGACTTGACAGAACTTGTCTATACGAAGAACTATGGGCCACTTGTTCGTTTTCTTTTCCGTTATGTTTTATCGCTCTCCTTGGATTTGTTGATCCTGTTTATGGCACTTATTAGTACTTTTTCAACCGTCGAGATCTTACTTGCCTATGGTGAACCCGCTTTTTGTTGCGGGATCCATTTGAAACAAGCAGCGCTCACTATTTTTGTGGTGGCAATACGTCTTGATGGCTTCGGACATGCCGGAATAGGGGATAGCTTTTTTAACTTTTGTTGCGGGATCCATTTGAAACAAGCAGCGCTCACTATTTTTGTGGTGGCAATACGTCTTGATGGCTTCGGACATGCCGGAATTGGCGGTGAGATCTTTGAGTGGCGCCCCCTGGCTCTGACGTCGGCTTAGGGATTCGCGCCGCTGTCGTCTGCTACACTCCGCTTGTGACATAGAGATAATGGCTTGGGAGGGGCAACAGTGCCTGGGCTAGAAATCGCCTGCTTCGTTGCTGTAGTGCGTTAAAAAGCGTATTTCTAGCGACTCAGTAATTTTGCCAGCTTCTGACGCACCTGAATAATTTGAAGCTGTATCCCCCGCAAGTTTGCAACACACGAAGAGATAGAGAACAACTTCCTTCAGAGTATCGGTCAGAAGATCGTGTGTAACTCGTCCTTTCTTGCTTATTCGCGAGGATCAGCGATCAGAGCTTCTCGATAATATTCAAATGCGTAGGCTTCCCTGCAGTATTTTTTGAGATGCTCCTATGAAGACTCAACAGTCTAATACTACGTACCAAGCAGCGGCCTCTAGACGCTCATCGCACAGCAGGAAATAAAGCGCTTTCTTCTGTTTCTTTCGTTGTTGTTTGTATCGGTTTAATGTTTCTTTTCTTTTTTTTTCTGCCCAACGCATTAATTTTTCTGCGCCGTCACCAACCTCTTATTAGGAGGTTTCGGGATGTTTGGGGCCTCACAAAGGTCGTGTGATATTTCCTTCATTTTGTATGGTATACATTCCCTTCTTCACAAATTGGCTTTCATTACGGCTGCGTGCAAGAAGGTGCATATCCGCAGCGGCTTTGTTTATTCACATGCAAATACAATGATAAGGTTTGTGCTACGCCACCGCGATCGCGCCCCATAACAACGTGGTCCACAGTACTCGAAGGCGGCTTTTCTGCTCCGAATTTCTATCGTAATTTATCGTTATCATAACGAACTGACTCTCAACTCGAACAATGATGACATGATTACGGTGTTGAAGGCATGATATACTCGCTAAGTAACGTAATAAATAGTATACCTGCATATATTACAAGACTCGAAACCGAAGAAGAATTCCAAGTAGCTCTTTATTGCTTTTCAACCCTTCCAGGCGCGAAGAACAAATCCTAATCCTATTCTACTCGGGATGGCGTTCTATGATTTGAAGAAAATTACGTTTCCTCTCTTGTCCTGGACTGAGGACCCGGCCCACTAACCAGATCGATTTATTGTTAAACAAAGTTTTCCCCTCCTCCCCTTACTCCTCCTCCTCCTCTTGAGTGCAGTTTTCCTATACGCATATCCGAATATCGGGAAGATATGGCTGTGCAAAATGTTCCGAAATATCCCTCCAGGTCTTAACAAACATATATGTGTTACTATAAATTTAACGAAGACGTGACTCGTTTTGCTCAATAAACTCCATACTGGTTAGATGCCTGGTATAGAATCAGCACGCGCGTATATACACACTGGGTTATTTAGAACTCAACCTATAGTTTTTGCAGTCTATAGTGCATGTCGGCAAACTTTCACCCCTTGACAACGTAAAATGATGTGACAAAACGCGTTCGAGCGTTCGGCAAGGTTGCAAAAACTGTTTTACCTTACATATAATTACCGGGAATCGTGATGCCTTCTGCCAAAGCCGACAGCCCTGAAGGCCTAGAATTTGTTGCGTTGGTCTTCATTTTCGCTGTTGTCGGTTATTACAAGCACTGACTGTTCCTTTTGTTCGAATGCTTACATGAGAAGCTGCCAGACGCCTAGCTCCATCCTCTTCGCGACCTCTTCTCCGGGGTGCACAGGACCGGCTTCGCAAGGAATGGGGTGGCGCCAGCAATGTTTCTCCCGTAGCGGTAGCGGTTGTGGCGCTGCCGCTTCCACCTGTCTCTCAGCGAGTTCCGCGCCTCCAGCAGGTGCGCCAGCCGGCTGTCGACCTACGGGGTCTCGTCGTCCACCTTCATCTCCGTCGTTGCCGCCTGCGCCGCCGCGTTGAGGGCTCGCGTCCACTCGTCGATGTCGTCGATTCGCTCCGGCACCCCACCCAGGGCCTCTCTATACGCACTCCAGTCCGTCACACACTGCTTCCTGGGCGTCGCGCCCTGCCGCGCAAAGGTACCACGATCTCCAGGACACAGTGATCGCTGCCCAGCGTCTCGCCCGTGTTTCGCCACCGCACTCCGGCCTTCTTGCGGGTAGCCCAGCTCAACCGGAAGATCGAAAAGCACAGCGCGCTGCTCTGCAGACAGCAGTGGTCACTCGGTCTGCCAGGTCGGTGCAAATACACAAGGCGGACGGTCAAATACACAAGAGCCGCACCTGCAGCTGCTGCTGCGCCACTTGCTGGACGAGGGCAAGACCAAAGGGACGCACCACCACATCCTGGCGCACACCTTGCACAAGGCAAAGCGAGAGCTTGGCGAGGCGGAGGTCCGCCGGCGCCTGGACAACAAGTACCTTCCGTCCACCCCGCCAGACCCCCTCCCGAGCTACGCGGGCGCAGCCAACGCCCGGCTCGACGCAGACATCGAGGAGTGGGAGGTCCGCGCGGTGCTTCCAACGATCAACGGCAAGTCGGCGTCGGGGCCGGACAAGGTGTCGAACAAGGCGCTGCGCAACCTCAGCGACGCGGCGGTGACGGCCTGACGGGGTACTACAACGGGTGCTGGCGCGCCGGCAAGCTGCCCAAGAGCTGGAAAGACGCGCGGACGGTGCTGATCCCGAAGCCGGGCAAGCCACCACACATCGAGAACCTGCGGCCGATCTCGCTGACGTCCTGCGTGGGAAAGTGCTCGAGCACGTGTTACTCAAACCGCTGGCAGACGTACCTGGAGGAGGAAGGGCTGTACCCGGACACGATGCTGGGCTTCAGGGCCAACCTGAGCACGCAAGACGCGATGCTGCTGATCAAGCACGAGGTGATGGACCAACCGACCCGTTCCATGGACAACCGCGCTTTGCTGGGCCTGGACCTGCAGAGCGCGTTCGACAAAGTCCACCACTCGGCGATACTCGAGCAAGTGTCCCGGCTGAACATGGGAGAACGCACGTTCGCTTACGTCAAAGACTTTCTGACGGACCGTACGACGACGATCGTGGCCGGCGACATGGAGCTACCGAACAAGACGCTGGGGAGCGTGGGCACGCCGCAGGGCGCCGTGATCTCGCCGGTGCTGTTTAACATGGTAATGATCGGGGTGGCCGAGCGACTGCGGAGTCTCCCGAACGTCAAGCACACTATATACGCCGACGACATAACACTCTGGGTGACCGGCGGCAGCGACGGCGAGATCGAGGCGGCACTGCAGCGGGCGATCGACGAGATCGAAGACCAGCTGCGGGAACGGGGCTGGTGTGTTCGCCGGCGAAGTCGGAGCTCCTGATCGTACCGCCGCGCGGGAAGAGTCGGAGTGACACGACCGAGCCGGATATCAACCTTAGAACGAGGGACGGGACGGCCATCCCGCACGTGAAGACGCTACGGGTGCTGGGGCTGCACATCGATGCGCTGAGGCACAACGGCCTGACAATTGCGAAGCTGGACGCGAAGGTGTCTACGGCCATTCGGCTCATCAGGAAGGTGTCGACGCGGCACGCGGGGATGAAAGAAGCCAGTCTCTTGAAGCTGGTGCAGTCGTTTGCGGTCAGCCACGTGGCCTACGTCGCGGCTTTTCACGACTGGAAGGCGGCGGAGGCGGCAGAAGGTGGACGCGATTGTACGCAAAGCATACAAGGCGGCACTGGGGCTGTACACGCACACGAGCACAGAGCGACTCCTGGAGCTGGGGGTGCATAACACGCTAGATGAGATAGCCGAGGCGCAGCGAACGGCGCAGCTGGCTAGGTTAGCGCGAACTAGGACGGGGCGTTCGATACTGGAAAGAGTGGGATACTGCGGGGTGCTGCAAGGGAGTGTGGGCCGGTCGCCGTTGCCGTGCGGGCTGCTCCGCTCGTTGAAGGTGCCGCCGATCCCGAGACACATGCATCCCGAGGTGGACCGAGAGCGTCGACTGGCGAGGGCGAAAGGTCTCACGGCCATGCACGCGTCGGACAACGGAGCCTTTTACGTCGACGTGACGAGGTACTCGGACCGCCCGGGCACGTACGCGGCGGCCGTGGTCGCAGCGACCTCCGGGGAGCTGTGCACGGCGTGCAGCGTGCGGGCGCGGAGCCCGGAGCATGCGGAGGAGCTGGCCATTGCGCTGGCGCTGACGAACCCGAGGTGTACGACGGTGATAAGCGACTCGCGGAGTGCGATCGTGAACTTTGCGACGGACAACGTGTCCCCGTGCGCGGCGAGGGTGTGCGGGGCCCTAGGACACAGAGCGGTGCCGGTGACGGTGAAATGGTTTCCGGCACACATGGGCCCGGTGAGCACGGGCGAGACCGCAACGAGGCGGCGGACCGGGCGGCGCGCGCGCTCACCAGCCGCGGCGCGAGCCCGAGCCCCCGACCTGCGGAGGACGACGACGAAGTGGTGCCGATCGCCTCGTACAAGGACGTGTTGGACTGGTACCGGGAGGGCAGGCGGACGTACCCGCCGCCCCACCGTAAGCTCACGAGACAGGAGGCGGTGACGCTGCGGCAGCTACAGACGCGAGCGGTGTGGACACCGGTGGTGGCGAAACATGTGTGCCCAGAGGTGTACGCCAGTGACGTGTGTGCGGTGTGTGCGGTGTGTGGCGAGGACCGAGCCACCATGGCGCACATGCTGTGGAAATGCAAAGTAGAGGACGGTGTCACAGACGCGTTGCCGCCGCGCCTAGCGAGTGCGGTGGCGAGTGTGGACTACGACGCCCAGCGCGAGGCCGTCCAGCAAGCGCTGGAGGCTCTCGAGCGCCAGCGGCCGACAGCACGTTCTCCTCGGAGGCTGGGTGCGAGTAGGTAGCGAGCGCCGGGTGGCCGTCCAGCGTGACGTTCAGGCCGCGTCTTTTTGCCGGACAATAAAAAACGTTGTTTCTCTCTCTCTCTCTCCCGTAGCGGTATCCAAAACTATACTTTAATTGACACCATGAGCTAGTGTATGCGATTTTAAGCCTATTATTATGATAAAGTTACCCACACGCCAATTCTGGTGCGGACAAGCATCAGACGTTGACCGAGCGCAAAGAAACAGCAGGGAGAGCGATCCTTAGAGTGAAGCAGACGACAAATGCGAGAATCCCTAAGCTGACGTCACGAAGGCGCGCTTCGCAGCGCCGCCTGTGTTCGCGCTCACCGCCAATAGGGGATAGCTTTTTTAACCAACATGGATATTGACGAATCGTACGGTAGTAGTGCTTTTGTTTGCACCTGCTATTTATGATATCGAGATCACCTGAAATGGCGTCTGTTATGCGTTATGCAGGGATGACCTTATCAGAATTATTTCATTCTGTCGCTTCTCTCTGTCTCTCTCTAGGTGTATTATGAATTGAATTCTCGGTTAGCTGCGCCTTTCGTATCACCCTCGAATGTTTCTGACTCGATCCTTATTTAACACATGCGAAAAGAAAGCTTAGCTATATACAGAGCTGGCCCCGTCTGTTTTATTACTGCATTCTCCCTCTTTCTCGTCCCTTCCTCCATCCCCTGTATCTCTCCCAGTTCATCTTCAGAGGCACTCCTCAAGCACAGGGGTCATCTCGATCATCTGGCGGTTCGCAGTACACGTTAATGTGACACTTTTACTACCTTTGATTGATCAAGTTCAAACATTTTTAAAATACCTAATAATGGAAGCAGCGTAGTTTTAAAGCAAAGCTTTCTAGATCTACCAGCCAACAGTTCTTTCGTGGCGTGCGGCACAACAAACTCCCAACGCGGCAAAGGCAGCGGGGGGGAGGGGAGGAGGGGTCAGGCAGGAGGGTTTCTTTCATGGAGCACACTGTAGATGGCACGGCGAATTTACCCAGCGTTCCCCGCGCGGAAGTGCCTACTCGCCAGCGGTGGCCTCAGCGGTACGGCTTTGTCGTGTGCTTTAGCGACAGTTATTTTGGGCCTGTTTGGGCGCAGCTTCGCGTCTATTGCGCCCTGCCTTCGCACGGCTTGATTAACTTGTTCGACAGCAGGTAACCCGCACCCGGCAGAATTAAGGGGTCGTACGGCAAACATACCTTAGGGATTAGTTTACTTGGCGAGAAAACAAAATGTACAAACCACATACACAGATGTGGCCGCTAGAGAAACGCTACCTTTTGCACACTGCATGCCACGAATGGGACTTCGTTTCCTAAATTGATAAATACCAATTCGGTTGTTTTAACAGGTATTACAAAAGGCGAAGCTAGCAAATTGTTCTGATAAATCGCGATTATAAAAGTACCCTCAGCTTTCTCGCAGGTGTCAAACTTACTAAACTAACTAGTTTAAATCGGTTTAAATGGGAATCACTAAGCTTACATGCCGAATTGTGTCGGTGTCTGCTTATCAGGATGGCTACGTTCCGCTGTCTCACCCTTAGAAAGACGCTCCTCTCCGTTTTCTTTCTCCCAACTCACGGCCGGGCTACACAGGCGGCGTCCGCCGCTCTAACCCGGCCGTGGCCGACGCTGCTGCGGCGTTCGGGACGCCGCCACCGCGAATTCCAGGTAACGGCTGGCAGAATCTCTAGTTTCACTCTTTGTAGAGCCACGTGTGTGAAATCAAGAGACGTCGCATGGGTAATTGTTGTGGGTGTCGTTTAAAGCCTAGCTTTCCAATTACCTTCACAGCATGGATTGGAGCCATTTTTTTTTATTTTCACTGTAGCTCTGGGGAATCTCTAAAATGTATTACCGCGTACACGCCAGTTGAGCACAGTCTTGGTAGTTAAATTAATTGCGCTGTAAAACAGTGAGTCATTCACAATTGCATCCAATTCAGCCATTTTTATGGGAGTGGGTAAGATGACTATTTAATCTACAGAGGCGAGCACCACGTTTCGCAGTGATCGAACGAAGAAACGGCAGCATGAAATGTCGACGCCTGTCCTATCGTCGACATTTGCTCGCCATCACTTGCCAAGCAATTATCGCCCCACACGCCTGAAGTGCATCAATTCTTTAACAATAAAAAAAAAAAATCAGTGCCCTTCCACTCTGCGAAGAAAGATGACCAGCGAAGCTGGGTGCAGAGCAAGGAGTGCGCAAAACAAAACACCTTTGTTGGTACTTCGCGATTGGGAATACTTCCTAGCTAAATAGCTGAATGAAACATGGAAGGAATGCAGTACTACTCTAGGGGACAAATTACTCTAGGGGACGAATTCCCTCACCGAAACAGCTGGATCTAGGAGGGGAGTGGTCATGTCGCATAGGGCGTGGGACGTCCATGTTTAAATCCCCCCCCCCACCATGACGGGTATGTTAACAGTGAACGTATGAATCCCGCCTGCGCGTGTTCCGTCACAATTACGGATGCTTTTAACAGCCTGGACGCAGTTATTAGCACCACTCGAGCCGAGAGAGCGAGCCTGCGTCTTTTTCTATGTTCTTTTTTTCCTTTTTCGCCCCTCTCTGTCCAGGAAGCTGAAGTCTTGGTCTATATTATTTTTTACAGCGAGGGTGTTTATGGCTGGAGGTTCGGTAGATTTTTTATATCCATTAACAAAAACACCCAAGTTCTCACGTGCCTCTGAAGCGTGAGGCCCATTCGGGAGTGAGGTTTATTTGTCTGTCTGTCTGTCTGTCTGTCTGTCTGTCTGTCTGTCTGTCTGTCTGTCTGTCTGTCTGTCTGTCTGTCTGTCTGTCTGTCTGTCTGTCTGTCTGTCTGTCTGTGTACGAGCGTACGTGCTGGCATGCTTTTATTTGGCTGCGCCCTTGCTTCTTTAACTCGACTAATTACCGTTATACACTTCGAATTTCAGTTCCCTTCTTTCGTCGTAATTGGCCGCCGGTCACGAATATTCTGGGCTGCAGAGGAGAAACGCGCCTACAAAGATCGACGGCAGGAAGGGACATCAGAGTGCGATTGTCGCCGGCTGGCAGCAAACAGCGATCGAAGGTGGGGCATGAAACGCCAAACCCACGAGGCAAGCAATAGAAGATGACCAGAGTCACGAGGCAGAAAACGCACAAAAAAACACTAGTACCGGACAGGTAAAGTGGAAAACTTAAAGCACACAACAAATTCAGTTGTGTTCGAGTGCTTCGGTGTAATGTGCAAAGGGAATTGCGCAAACGCTACCACTCCCAACCGGTCGTTCATATACTTGACTCAGGCTAAGAACGTGTCCAAGATTGTACCCGAGCCGGTCAGTGCGTACCATAACAAAAATATCTTTTTGTTGTCCGGCCATGGCCTCCACCATCTCGGCCAAACCGATCAAGACAGATAAGGACCTCTGATGAAGACGATAAATGGGCGTGCGCACCTTTCGTCTTGATGAACAGCAATCAGGACATTAAATAGTTCAGTACCTTTTATAAAAACTTCTCTCAGCTTCGCAGGTCATCTACTTAGCAGAATGCCATGGCACACGCTTTTCTTCTCTTATGCTGTTGCTGTTGTATCTTGCCCAGTGGAAAAGGGGCGCGAAAAGAAAGAGACACGGCGGAGAGCCACCTCACCCAAGTACGGCGAATGGGGAAACAGAGCCTTTATTGGCTGTCATTGGATTTCATGCACTTGGGCACAGTGTTGGCAGTACTAAATCGAGAAGGTAAGGTGACCAGCATTCAACCAGGAAAACAGTATGCACGAAGGCAACACCACGGTTACTTCACGCCGTTTTAATGCTAAAGGAATAAATGTCTCATCGAGCGGAAAAAGCTGGCAGTGGCGTTGGCAGCAGCGAAACAGCTCCTGTATCAAGTAGCCTTGAAGAGTTCGATAGCGCCATACGTTCCATAGCAACGGTTTAAGTCGGCAGTACCGACAGGTGGCCGTCCATGCCAGTGCACCGGAGGGGAAGTGAGGAATTGGCAGACGCAAACATGCGAGCGAGCCGGCAGGCAGTGAATCTACCTATTATAGCCCGCTTTACGAATACACAGTGGCCGTAACGAGAAGCGTTACAACGAGCTTGGAGACGGAACGAAGGCATTCGAAAGCGTCAGAGGACAAAGTCGTTCTAGAACGCGGGGAACAAGCAAAGCGCCTTAAGCCGGAACTACATGGTGTAAATTTACTGGAATTTGGCGCTGCGGCGCAGCTCGTGTGGCAGGCAGGTCAATTTTCGCAGACACGCCGCATTTCCAAACCATTTGGACAACGACACGTTTCGTGCGAACCCCTTGCATCAGGCGTCGACCTGCTGTACCGGCAGCAAAGCCATGTGGTATATTCAGGCTCACATAACATTTTACAAAGGTGAGATGGTTCTTTTTTTAGGAGCACATGATAAATGTAATCAGGTCTGCAAACAACTTGCTTCGGGAGCGCGAAAACAGCAAATTTCGCAGGCAATGTAGAAGGCGCTTCGAGTTTCGCCAGCACGGGATTTCACTCCAGTGAATGCGCTAAGACAAAACGCTTCATTTAGAAGCACTCGGGTGTTCTTGTTTTTTTTTTTACCCAGCGTGGTTATTTATGTTTGTAAGAACCAAACACTTCAAATAAAAGAACGCTGCAATGTTCATTTATGAAATTTGTGTTCTCTCTAAACAATGCCTTGTATCTATCTGTCTCTAAGCAATGTTGACATCAGCCCTGCCACCTCTGGTAGCAGTACGAAAAGGTCATGCCTGCGTATACGCCGCGTTCCCGCCGATTGCGCCAGAAGTTCTCTTGCAACGGGCGCAGAAAACGCTTCCTAAAATGAAAACGGCGATGCACCAAAATTAAAGCGCAAACGCGACGGGATTCTTTAAGGTATGCTTCGCATGCAAACAGTAACAGCATAAAAACGCGTAATACAAATAATGTCGTCTTGTTCCCGAATTATGTCGGCACCATCTTCGTTTCGTTACGCTGAGATTCACTTTACAGACCGAATGGGCACGGATTTCAACACTGAAATGATGGGAGTGCGTATCCACACTACACGATCATTTCAGCTAAATTTGGATATTGTTGTGAGACGTGAAAGTAATGAATTGATAATATTGGCATCTCCGAAACACCAGCAAGAAAGAGATAAGGAGAGGCGAAACACCACCGTTTCGGAATTTTTGCCTTACAAATTCATAATAGACACAAATGGGGCCCTTGCTGGCGGGCTTTTCAATGATTCTATTTTGAAACTCAAAGGATCCCGGGGAGTGCAATAGAGGCGGTATCAGCTATGCACTCAGCAGATAAGACTTTTCTTTCCGCTTTGTGGAGATCGCCTGAAATTTGATTCATTGTATGCTGTAGGATGATTCAGAGCGCAGGAGCCATCTTGTGTGTGCTGCTTATTCAATTCAAATGCTAAAAAAATACTCGATGGTAATCCGCCAATATTGAAACACAGCAAGATATACAGAGCTGGTTTTTATACGGTAGGAACATAATGTCTACACGTAAACCTATGCCAGAAAGGGGTAATCGACAGATCCCATTTCGATAGTAGTAGGAGCACATGAGACCAAGCATTTCAATGTATGTATGTATGTATGTATGTATGTATGTATGTATGTATGTATGTATGTATGTATGTATGTATGTATGTATGTATGTATGTATGTATGTATGTATGTATGTATGTATGTATGTATGTATGTATGTATGTATGTATGTATGTATGTTGTGTGTGTATGTATGTATGTATGTATGTGTGTATGTATGTATGTATGTGTATGTATGTATGTATGTATGTATGTATTGAGGGCGACTTAGCGAGCAATGGAACGGAAGATGATAGGTGTAACATTACGGGACATGAAGAGTGCGAGGGGGTAAGGGAACAAACGCGTGTTAAGGACATATTAGTAGAAATTAAGAAAAAGAAATGGACGTGGGCAGGACATGTAATGCGAAAGCAAGATAACCGATGGTCATTAACTGTAAGAGTGGATTCCTAGAAAAGGCAACCGTTGCAGGGGCCGCAGAAGGTTAGATAGGCAGATGAGATCAAAAAGTTTGCGGGGATAAATTGGTGGCAGTTAGCACAGGACAGAGATAATTGGACATTCATGGGAGAGGCCTTTGCCCTGCAGTGGGCGTAGATAGATGCTGCTGCTGCTGCTGATGATGATGATGTATGTATGTATGTATGTATGTATGTATGTATGTATGTATGTATGTATGTATGTATGTAGCGGTGTACGTTGTATGTGTGTATGTGTGTGTATGCGTACATGTACTATTATGAGCAATATGAAAGGGAACACAGGAACGCGTGGCAAACAGCCTCGAAACAGACTCGGAGCGATACGCGGATGGCGCTGTGAAAAACAGAGGGGGAAAGGAGGGCGCTCTTCCACTAACTGTTGACACTCCCACCACGCTAGGATTGATAAAAAGCAGCAGCTTACGTCATTTAACCGATGAAATAGTATCGTCCGAAAGCCGATAAGACGCACGGCGGGAATGGGAACAGTTGTTAGAACAGCGTCTCCCTTTCCACTTTGTTTCCGACGGCGGCCGCTGCGTATCACTGATAGCTGGGTCTGAGGGTGTTTTCCAAGCGTTCGTGTGTTCCCTTTCATATTGCTCATAATAGTATGTGTACATGTACGGATGTACAGAAATAAATATGTAAATAAATAAATAAATAAATGACGATGATGAATTAATTTTTATATTGCCGAGGTCGAACGCCCCATGTTGGCGAAGAGGAAATGGGGAAGAGGAAAAGGGAAAAAAATTATGTTCGCAGGTGGCATGAGATCATTTCACACATCCGCCTCGCACACGGCCCACTTAGGTAACTTTCCTAAGGTATTGACATGTGTGTCCGTGTTGTCTTTATATCCGCCACGCACACAGACGATCTCAGGTCCACTGGAGAAGTTTGGTATCTTTCGCGAAAGACCAGAGGGACATGTACGTTTCCTTCTGGATTTGCGGTGGCTTGATCCAGCATTCGGATGCGCGAACATAGTGTGGTTTGTGTCTCCACCTTTCTTCGTCTAGCTTGTAGCATTCCCATACAAGGTGCTTAACCCTGGGTCTGCTGTTGGGGCCTAGGGTGCATGGGCGGAAAGGGGGTGGGAGGGGTATAGCACCATCCGGTCCCTTTTGGCAAATTGTCGCATCCATTCCCACCTCTCTCTTATGTCTGGCGTGGTGGCGTAGCCAGTCCGCTCTTTGGAGATTAGAACTTGCAGGCCCTACGGAATGTTCAAAGAATAGCGCCGTCGTGCGTGTCTCCACTCCTTTCGTCCTGTCTCAAGCGCTACTTTACCGGCTGGTTTATCCGCGGTAGGAACGTAACGACTTCTTGTAAACCTACACAGTAAGAAGCAATAGACAGATGTCATTTATTGTGGTGCTGAAAGGCGTTTTGAGCCCACTAAATGAACAACCGCAATCGTTAGTCTGGGTGGTCAACGTCATCTGTGCCAAGTATAACATTTTTACGTGCAGCAGAAAGCTCAGACTTTCGTCGGAAAATTTTGTTGCCATGTTGCCACCCTTTCTTGCGTGTTTTTGGGCTCTGCCATTTTCCCGCACATACTTCATCGATTATCCCATGTGCGTCACGAAGGAGAAATCTCGCAGTTGGGTAACATTTTCTCTCACTTCGGGCGAAGAGAAGGGTCGTCTGTTCAGCGTCGTTGGGTCGCAGCGGCGCCTTTGGTTAATCAGCGCTTCCTGCAGCACGCTTAACGCTATCGTGTTCGTCCATATTTATCTTTTTCTACACTACTAACACGCTTCTTGTTAAGGCGCGTTGACTAAGCCGACACGACGATGACACGTCAGAGGCATGAAACTCACTACGGATAACTTTTTTTGTAGGTCAAGAAATTTTACAGTTAGGCATTTCATATTTGCAGGAGTTTTGCACGACTAGTATGTGTACAAAATGTAAATCTTAAGTTTTTTTGTGTTTTTTCTGTGGGAGCGACACCGACATTTTTGCTTATTTTTTGTTTGTCACTATTTTACTCTACAGCCTTATTTTTTCTCCCACCCAATACAGTTATAGTACACGGAAATTTCTGGACTATACTAGATGTGGTGCGCAGGTAGCACTGACTGCAAAGGCAGACCCATTTCCTAATGACAGCAAGAAGAACCATACAGGCACACGAGCAAACCGTTTGAAACAACATTAGGAAGAATGCATTAGGTTTGTGATGCTTCGGTGGCTAGTGATGCATTAAACTTTCGTATTCAACTTCGGATTACACGAACTGTAAGTGTGTGCTGATGGACAATGTTGTTTAGCCTCAGCGTGGCAAGAGTTTCAAGTTCGAAGTAAAGGCCAAATCCACTCAAATTTTCCCCAATCTAATGACGCTATCGGGTTCGTCCATATTAATCTGTAATACATTATTAACACGCTTCTTGTTAAGGCGCGCTCACTAAGCCGACACGACGACGACACGACGGCGACGCCGACTTCCGAGTTGGCGGACCGCCTTGTTACATACGCCGACGGCGAAACGAATACGTCCACCGATCGAAAGTCCGCGTAGTGTGACTGAAGCCATGGCTCGCTGACCGAAGACGCTGAAAATGCCGATCGGCCGAACGGTCGTTGGGAATCGATCGAGGAGCAAAACGTGCGCCCCGACAACATTCGTGCCGTATTGAATGCCGCTCTCTACTCTTAGTTCCTAGAGTGTAATAAATATAGTGAGATCTATGAAGTTCCTACCGTTAGTTTTGGCGACAATTCGTTTCCCGGAGTTGCAACCTGTACATTTGTGTGTGACTAGCAACGCTGGTGGAAAATATAAGCTCAGTTAAGAGCAACAGACGAGTTACACAAGGTTTATTAGGTAATAAGCAATAAATATGGACCAAAGTATATAGCGTATAGTGCACAACTAAAGCAGGGCGAGCATTATTCCAGCTGGGCGAAATAGCAGTCGCAGGACTGCTGTGGACTCAATGTGGTATGCAGGTGGTTGCGACAGGATGTCCTGTTAATTCGTGGCACTGTGGACTTAAGCCTCGTGCCCGCTGAATCAAAGTCGCGCGGCGAAACCAAGGGAAAACCTTCTGGTTGAACTGTGCAACTGCCATATCAAACGTCAATGCATCGTCTAAGTCATATATATATATATATATATATATATATACGTATGCTTCCGGCGGTTCTGAGATCCTTTCCCTATACCCCGCGGCGGGTCAATAAGCACCCTCTCATCCTTTCTGTCCAAAAATTCCACGAATATCAACCATCAGCTGACTTCCGTGTGACCTACTTCGCGGCTTAAACTAGACAACCTTCTTGGCCCCTCAATCTCTCCCCCGACACACTCCGAAACCAATCAGCTTGCTCAATTTCCCTTCCATCTTTCCCTCTCCTTTCACCTGGGGTCCTACCCCTATATAAACCCTGCCTGCCAGGCGAGAGATTGCCCTGAGGAAAGCAAGTTCTCTTTGCTGAAACGTAGGCCACAATCGGGCTTTTACCTGTTCGAAGTTTTTCTTCTCTTATATATATATATATATATATATATATATATATATATATATATATATATATATATATATATATATATATATATATATATATATATATATAGTACAAGTAAAGAGTCGGATAGACGGATACACAGCAAGAACAATAACACAGAATGTTTACTTACGTAGCGGCAACGGGACTTGCCTTCATCAGAGTACAGTTACATAATTTTGCTGTCACAACCATTTGGAACACATTTCTTATATACATTTGCAGAAAACTGTAAGAAGGATCGGGAGAGGTTTCGAAAACGGAGAGTATGCATGCAGTCGGGCTAAGCCTATGTTACGACAACAGCAACAACAACAACAAAAAGAGAGAAAGGAGAGAGGCAGAGAGGGAGGAACGGTCGTATTTACAAGACAGCGGTCAAGGTTGCTCCACGAGGGGGCAATGTACCTGGCATGGGCTGCAAGTGCGGAAGACTGGACAATCACGGTTTCAAAAGGAAGGGAAAAGTATACAATAAGGTATTCAGTGGATAGAGAGACTGGTTCGGAGGGATCCATAGAGGCATGAACGAAGAATGTGTTTTGGGTATGCCCCCCGCGGATGGACAGAATAGACCTTATGCAAAAGTGCCGCCATCTAACGGAAGAACAACGAAACGAGCACGCGACGCCATGTTGGGGGATGGCGGTCGCGGGATTGCTTGGTACGGAGCGTGTGAGGGGCTTTCTCGGCTTGGCGATCCTTTTATATTCAGATTTAAGCGCAGCAAAATGAGCGACGAGCGATCTGTGGACCTTTCTCTGTTGCCCACATTTGCGGGCGACTTCGTAAATACGCATTATGCATCGAAAAAGCAGTCAGGGAGGCACCGACAGGGAAGCTGTTGGAGGCTGTCGCATTTCTTTTCTTTTTTTTTTTGGCTTTGAAAGTACGTCCGTGTCGGTTCGCATCCTGCGGGTTTCTCAGGAGGTCATTCCTGCAACGCTTCAAAACTTGCGGGCTGTCCTGGGGTTGAAATGGGGGAGGGGGCACTCGCGATATAGCCATGCGCTAAGGATCCTCTGGGACGCAGAGGAAACCTGCAAAGGAAAAAAAAAACACATAAAAAATAAATTACATACCTGGCATTTTTTAACAGCGGAGATGCTGTAGCTGGCCGTAATGTGTAGCCCGTAACGCGTGCGGCGTGTAACGTGTTAAACATTGCCAATAAATTACCAATAAATTGCCAATGAATAATTAAATTACCAATAAATTGCCGAGCGCTGGTGAGCGCGTGCCTCGCGGCGACCACCGAGCGTCCCAAGCGCACGCAAAGGCTTTAAGAGCGAGAAAATGCCGAGCGCTCGTGAGCGCGTGCCTCGCGGCGTCCGCGGAGCATCCTTTGCTTGCGCCGTGGACAACAAAACTGGGTGCACACTCCTGCTTAGAAAATTCCGCTTGAAAAATTTGATCTTGAGAAAATAGGCTACGGTCGAACAGCAGGCGACGAGCGGTAAATGACCGATACACGGGTTACTATGTACGTTACTTGCGCTACTCATGGCGCTACGTGAAGGTTGCAACTCTCGCGGATCCCTTATTTCCTGTAACGTTTGGCAAACACAAGAATGCGTACTACTTCCATTAAAGCCAGAATAAAAAGAAAATGCGGACGCGCAAACCGAACGTCCAGAATAAAAAGAAAATGCGGACGCGCAAAGCACGAACGGCAGACTCAAAACTCTACCCGCACGATAAAGTACGAGCTGACCGATGCCGTGCGCCTTAACTACCAGCAGGGAGGAGTGCTCCTCGGCAAATACAGGGCTAGAAAACAGCTCACTTTGGGACCTTTTTAGTCCTGCACATATTAATCGTTTCCTGTCTATGCGTTGAGAAATAATAATAATAAAAAAGATGTGCGATCTAGCTATAATATTACTGCGCGAAGGGAAGTCGACACCCACAAGCGACTTCACGCACGCATTTGGGCTCGTTGAGAAATAATAATAATAAAAAAGATGTGGACACCGACGCGTCCGTTGAGAAATAATAATAATAAAAAAGATGTGCACGCTATTTCCGTGGTCGCTAACCCTACACGGCTCCTATCATCATGCACAGCAAGTTGGACACCGATCCGGATGCCGACGTGCGCGTCGCGGGAATCCCCCAACATGGCGATAAATGCAGGCGGTTCCCGCGTCGCTAATCCGGCACCAATTTTTGCTATCATCCGGGTCTATGGCGGAAACGCAGGTATCCGGAGATCCCGCGAGAGGGCACCAATTTTTCCCCCAACATTAGGCTATAGAGCACGCAGGCGGTTCCCGCGAGAGGGCAGCAAGGTATTTTTGCACAAGGTCCATAGGTAGCAAGTACACAAAAGAGCAACAAGGTACGCGGTCCTAGCAACAAAGAGTTAAACAAGGTAAGTAAGTGGAGGAACGCGGCCTCCTTCCCAAGGCTAATAAAGCTGCGTTTCATAGTTAAGTGGTGGAGGGAACGCGGCCTAGGCTAATAAAGACAAATCGCATAGTTAAGTCAAGGGTAGGGTTAATGAAGAATGTGATAAAATTATGAAGCAGCTGCTCAAGGGTAGGGTTAATGAAGAATGTGGTAAAAATTATGAAGTTTTCCGTATTTCATTCGAGGAATAAGCACGTTAGTTTTCCGTAAATTTCATTAATACCAAGCGTCGCTGACCCAAACCTCGCGGTCTTATAAATGAGATCAGATTCCCGAACCTCGCGGTCGTGGTATGTTTTGAAAGCGGATTCTAAAATTGTTCCTTTAAAGGGCCGCTGAGATGGGGTTTTTGGGGGGTCGATGATATCGGAGTGCAACGGCGATTTCTTGAACTAATCGTGACGTAATAGTGCGCTCTTGATTTATTCATTTTTTTTTACGAGCGTAAAAACATCAGAAAGCTACAAAAAACATCTTTTGTGTGTGTGTGCGCGTACACAGTCGCACATATTCGTTTTATACCGGAGTGTAAAGCACTTACACACCGGGCCAAACCGGGCTCGACGCTCCTCCGTTCTCGGCGGAAGGACACAGTGAGCGCACGAGCAACGACATTCGCAGCGTGATCGCTCAGCGCTCCGTGTGTGGTGTAAGAGTTTCATCAGATTTCTTTGCATTTGTTTTTTGGATGCTGTACCCGAGAGGATTCTTTGCACCCTCAGTGTTTCGAGCGTAGCCTCGACGTTGTTTCAGTTGTGAGGTTGTAACGAAAGGCGCGCCAAGGGAGCGCCGCGCTGACGAAGAAGGCGGGAGCTCCTCACGCAGCGCTTGGACGACGCCGGGTACTGCTCGTGATCACGAGGCGCACGCTCAAGTTCGCTCAAGTGGGCTGAATAAATCAGCTCAAGCCCAACCGCTGTCGCTGCTGATTCTCTGCGCCGGTCGCGACAAGGGGAAGAGCATGCGGATCCCGTAACGACAACTCCTGCCAAAGAGTTTCATTTCATTGCTTCCCATCAAGTCATGATCGCAGGAAAGTGTGGTTTGGTGCGCCCGCCCTTCTGAATGAACCGTATTGCCTAGTGTCCTTAGCGCGCTTTACTGTTTACCGTGTTAATTGAAGCAAGAGTAGCCGTTTGCCGCTGAAAACGAAAGGATTGCACTCTGCGGTTTCTTCATTCCGGCTTACCGGCTGCCAAGTAGCGACATCTGGCGAATTTGTCTCAAAGCAAATGACACAAAAGTTTGTTGCCCAGAACTGTTCGCTTACTCTTGAAACATCTTGAATCTTGGACGCTTTAGAATAAACTCTCACACTACAAAAATGTTCTTTCAAAAGAGCTCTATACTTCTGCTGTAGAGCTTAAAAAATAGAAAACATGACGTTGACGCCGCCATCTAGTGGGAACAATTAGCACCAAGTATTGCATTAACCAGAATTCACGCCTCCGCTAAATATTTCGGTATAAAATGAGTAAGATATATTGTAATGATTCTGCAGTTACCTATATTACCTTGCCCAACACAATTCTAAAAGCATAAAAGAGCTATGCTAGTTCATAAACGCATCTGAACCATTGGAAGCGTGGGAGAGCAGGGGCGGGGATTTTGCTCGCTCTTCTGAAAAAAGTCATTTATCGTACTCCTGATTATCATTTAGCAAGAATGTAAAAAACATCAACTAAGATTGCTTGTATGAAGTGCCGAGCGCAGTGTATTTGCTGTGCCGTAAAGTTCCGAAAGAACACCCACCCAAAGAACACCCACCCAGTGATATCCAGTGAAAAATATCCAGTGAAAAATATGGGCGAGATGGGCGACTTTCGGGTCACTTTCGGGTCAGTGCGGAAAGGACGAATAAGTGACCGCATCTACACATGAAGAGATGGTTCGGGTTTATTGTTCACACATCGGCGCTAAAGCCATCGATTTTACGGACGGCGGGGGCGCGTCTTTCAGTAAATTGAATATTTCACCCGTAAAAGGAGGTGGGTGATGTTTCGGGGGAGGGCGTTCTCTGAGAACTTTACGGTAATCTAATCAAGACGCGAGCGCAAATTTCGCCGGCGCAGGGGGCTAGCTACTACAGTCGCTAGATTCCCTGCTCATCCCCACTAAAAGGGTCCCTCCCCTCTCCAGCTCGAGGAGAGAGATTTCGCGGCAGGGGTAGGCGCAACAGGTGGGAAGAAAGACAGGGATTATGGACAGTGGGATTTTGAGACACGGAGGAAGCGGGGCAGGAAAGCTGCGACGGGGGAAATGCGACATGGGGAAACGTGCTACACCCGTATCGCTATGTAGCGACGATAAAAGCACGTTACCGTTCACGGAAACTCTCGTGCATGCAAGGTCGACTTCCGCAATCACCAGTACCTCCTGCTCAAAGTCCGTAAGGACTGAAAAGGTAGCGTTAAAAAAAAGGACGTCGTCGTCTCATGTGCGACACACTCGCTAAAGTAACCATGGTAACGACGACGTTGTAAACCAATGCGGGTAAAACCGCCGCCGTCATAAATCGCGGACATTCCGCCGGGCAACCATAAAATGAGTGCTTCGCCTCGGACGAGGTCGGACTATTATGTCATCGCAAGCCACCGAGCCAACAAATAGTTCTGTCTCGTCGGGGTAATAACTTTTGTTAGCGTGAGCGAATATGCTTACTATTTTTGGAGTTGTTTCTACAAGAACTATAGAGTAGATTTCTGACACAAACAAAAACACTTTGAAATTCATCTCAGGGCCCCTTTAAGATGTTCAAATGCGTGACCGGGACCGTTCACATGTCTTGACAGGGGCAAATAAGGGCAACTTTTTGCATGAGAGCGGTGATTATTGAATCGTATTCGGAAGGGCGTTGCAGTTTGGCCGATATATTGCTGCCTACAAACAGTGCACTCTAGAAGGTACACGACATTAGCAGAGTCACAGTTGAAGTTACCTTTTATATTTACGTAGTAGTCTGAAGCCGTGCTGGTGGCACGCTGTGTAGTGGTCATGTGTGGGCGTAGTTTACATCGAGGTTTATTACAGGGCATGCACCCAGTAGTTTCCGGTCGGATAATACGGGAGTTACTAAGAAAGTCGCCTAAATTCTTATTACGCCGGTAGACAACGCGTGGTGGTTCGGGGAATATGCTTTTTAAGCGTTCACTTTGAATTAAGATATTGTGATGTTTTCTTAGTACGGTTTTCACTCTTGGAGAGGAGGCTGAGTGGGTTAGAACTAAGTTTGTTTGCGGGATAACGTTCGGGGCTTTTTTCTTACAGATTTCGTTACGGTCTAATTGGTTGGCTCGAACAATAGCGTCGTCGATAACTTGTTCCGGATATTTCTTATTCAGGAGAGCGGTCTTGAGTTCTCGCCAGTTTGAGTCAAACTCGGCTTGGTTCGTGCTAATTCTCCTAAAACGGTGGTCTTGGCTGTACGGTATTGCTGTCTTACAGTGTCTGATATGGCTACTTTGGAAGTGCAAATAGTGCCGCGTGTCTGTCGGTTTTCTATACAGTTTAGTTTGAAGCCGACCTTTAGTTTGAAGGAGAGTGATGCAGCGTGAAATCTGTTAAATGATGTGTGATGCTAATAAAAAAGTATTGGTAGGAATGATAAACACTTTCGTAACAAAAAAAACATTTGAATCCCTCATCTTCCAATCTTTAGTGTAAACGGTATTAACGTGGCTGGGAAACAAAAATAGGGCACAGCTCACACGAGCGCAAGAAACCTAACCCGATTGTCGGTAACCCGCAATTTAGCGTGTTAATCATTGATGAAGCATAAGAAAACTGAAAAGACTACAGTTTATGATTGGAGTTTTATGGTGCGAGGCCGACCATGTTCTAAGAGCGCCAAAAAATAGCTATTTCGTGAGAGTGGTGCAACAGTAAATACGGATGCAGTTCAGTAAAAAGAAAGTTCAAATGAAACAAAAGGCAATGAAGATGGTTTGTGTAAACGGCCGGGTTGTTAAGCATGAGAATATATCAGAAGTAAAAATTTGATCGGAACAAAACTCAAAGGTTCGCTCATGAGGAATCATGAAATAGTCACCTAAACATAATGATGGATAGAGAATGTGTTGTCTCTATACTTCTGCGAAGTGTTTGCGCCGTGTTGGGTTGAGTGCCTTACATTGAATTAGAAAGTGGATTACTGATGGACGTTCGCCACACGTACAGGGGTCTTGAAGGGCCAGTAAGCAGGTGGGAGTGTATCCCATACGTGTGGCCTATGTGCAATCTAGCTCGGAGAATCTACAGTTATATCCTCGCAAACAAACATAGAGCTGTTCTTTTCATGGTGGATTTTTGATGCCGCTGGAACGGTGTAGAAACGGTGGTATCATGCTATTTTTAATAAAGCTGAAAATGACAGTTGTCCGTAATATGTAATGAGGTAACACTCCCCATGGCTATGTACTCGTCTGTGCAGCAGGCAAGCGTGATTCAATTTGTTTCGAGGAAGTTTTGGCGAAGCATCGCGTGCAGCCGTTTTCTCCAACAATGCATTGCCAGTGGACGCCAATGTATTTACGGCAGACCGGAATCCCTAATATATAGTTAACAACTCCAAAAACCAATCACTACTTATGCGAAGCAAATGAAACTCCTTGTAATAATAAAGACATCTTAGTGCCTAATTTCAGTAACATTTCTTTTTCAGGATATCTATTTTATATTGAGGGCTACAGAACACTCGCGGGAAAGTTGGTTTTGCCTCAAAACGTATTCTGCCGTCTGACAAAAAAAATGAAGGAGATCAAGCCATTGCCCTTTCCTATATTTTTATGAAAAATATAAAACGAGAAACAGAACAAGTCAGAATCACGGTTTATTTAAACATCTGCCATTCTTGGGCAACGATGCGGCCACTTGTAGTACTAGCCACAAGGAATTGGGAATTGGGAACAATCCCCGAACCGGCTGTTCTAAAGGAGAGGTTTCTTACGCCCTAACAACTGTTTTAAATTGTCTATGTAATTCCTGTGTTGACTTTCAGCGTCGCTCTTTAGGCGAATTTTGTAAACGTTGTGCTTTACTTCTTCCACTTGTTTCCGAATTCGCGGTGGCATCATTCAATGACCCGTGACGACAAGATCGCCGACGTCGTCGCTCCTTCAAAAATAAGGCTTTGTGGGACCAATGGTCTTCGACATTTGCGCGAGTACAATCACCTGCATTTTAAGACAGGCATACTTCTTCAGAGAGGCGCCGTGCTGGCAGACACCCTGCCCATTTGATGACATGAGCGTTACAAACTTTGTATTCCTAACCCAGAATATTTGGAGCAGACAGCCCATGCTTCCGAAAATGCGGGTTATGGACATGATCGTGTAGTGAAAGTGAGATGGTTTCAGGCTGAAACCTTGAACTGCAACTGGAGGCGGCCAATAGTGTGGTGCGCAGAAATGCAGTCACACTGAAAAATCATCTTGGCGCGTGGTTCCTTCTTGATGACCTTCTTGGTGACCAAGGCGTACGTTGCTTGTGTAATAACGACGGGTAAGTAGTGTCCAGGAATAGAGGCATCTATATCTGAAGTGGCAGTTACAGTAGCGGCCTGGCTGGAGAGACGAGGGCATCGAAGGTTTATTTGTCCTAGCTGGTGCAACGTTTCCACGGCTGTGGCATGTCCGACGTACGTCAACAGCTAATGCAGTAGACTCCGGTTAAGACGAAGTCGACGGGACAGCGAAAATTTGTTCGTATTATCAGAAGTTCTTTTAACCGGAGGTTTTTGCATTATGGACGTTACAAGAGAGCAAAGACGTTGTTCGTCTTAATCATGAAGTTCGTCTTAACCGAGTTGGTATTAACCGGAGTGACTGTATATTCTTTCGATGGTTGGTTTCTACCTACTCGACATAGCCCGGTAAAATAGCATCCACAAACTCAGGAAAGGCTTTCTAGTCAGCATCATGAGACCCTTGGTCTTAGACTTTGGCATCAGAAGGACGGAATGAACAAGGCGCCTTCGTGCGGTCTTTGTCATCATGCCCTAATCTATGGCAGCTGTGGAGAGCTAGCTATCCGCGCTGCCCGCATTGCGCGGAAGGCAATTTCGCATCGTTGTCGTGGTGGAAGCCAAGGCGGCCAGCAGACGGGGTCTCCACAGACCCCGTCTCCACAGGTACCTTTTCCATCACCGGTGGGTGGGAGAGCTCTGTGCGATAAGAGGTCCCGAAGGATGGTTTGAGCGAAAAAGGGTTAAGCACTTGAAACTCCACCATCACTTTTTAGTTTTAAAAACAGTCAGCAGTAGATGCACCGTCAGGGAATGCACATTGTACACAAATTCGAAGGTAACCCGAAGAGGAATCGCGTGGACTGGACACACGAACTTGGTTTGCCAGTGTCAACGCTCAACACTGGCGTCGGTAAGCTAGAGGAATTTCGAAAGACGCTGCAAGCTCTCGGCCGCGGTGTAAAACAAACGCGAGGTGCGAAGCATCAGCAAATAGAAGACGTGACGCCCTGCATACATTGTTCAAGGAAGTTAGAGCGGCAGGAGTGAACTCCTGCCTCTAGCCTCCTGCCTCCTGCCTTTAAGCGTCCAGCGGCTGGCCTCACCGATTTAAGGCACGACACGGATTGCCGTACAAAACAGTGTCCGATGAAGGGAAAAATACCGGCGGCGTCTTCTTTTACGTTTCAGAAGAATTTACTCCTGGACGTTGAAAAGACAATACTGGAGGACAAATTGGCCGGCTACTTCAATGTTGCTCAATAAAAGGTTCCCGACGGAGACCTATCCATATTTTTCTCCTTTTTATAACGTAGGGATAATACGATTTTCTCGTAGGGCGTTTTATTTTCCGGTTCCCGTGGAAATAACGTGCAAACGAGATTTCACTGTATGCTGTTCCACTCCTTTATAACGATCACTTCTTATGGTCCTCTTAACCTCGCCGTAAAAGCTGTTGTTAACTGGCCCTAACGACATTGTGTGGCTTATCATAACATCGCCATTTCTAACAGCACCTTTGTACAAGAAGGGTTTTGGAGGTAGAAAATACAGTTGTAGCATGCTAAACGGCCGCCAAGTGACAAAAGAAGAAAGCTTTACTATATCAGTGGGGCCACAAGCTTTGCTCTAGTGTTGATACGGAAAATCCTAGGAAGAAAATTAACGATCTCATCAGTATCTACTGCCCTGCGTTGCCATTCTGCGTCACTAGGGCATCGAGTACGTAATAAAATACATTTTCAACGAAAGTGGCTTCACCCCGAACATCATTACGTACCTCGTCCCCAAACTCGACAAACGCGATACTTTTAACGAATGAGCCGCCGATCAAACGGAGTGCCGGATGAAGTTTTCAGGGGATACTAAAGCGAACACTAATGCAGCGGAACACCTCTCGCTTGGCTGAGGGGTTCACAATGGCCTCATTTACGGCTACAGAGACAGCTTCTATGAAACTGCTTCTTTCCGGGACTCAAGAAAACTGCAGCGCCAAGTACTGCTCCAAATCACAGCCCCTTCGCTTCGACCCATCATTGGCGTCGTCGCAATTGCGTCTGAGCGTTCTTGCCTTTTCTTAACATTAGTTCTTGAGTCGGGACACAGCACCTCCGCCTTTTTACTTCTTTTAACAAACGGGAAATTATCTTCCCGTTCTTCTTTTCCGCGATGTTCATCCCCGCTGAAAGACGACTTAGCTACTCTTCTCAGCAATCCCATTGTGTTCCACGTCGTAACCCTACCTTTAGGATTGCGTCCGAATCGTTGGAAATGCACAATTTAGACCGCTGTTGTCAGAAAAGGATTGCCGCACGATTGCTTTTGAACCTGTATTCATCAGAGGTTCTTGCTGGCTGTGGGAGAGCACTGTATTGCGCTCTAACATTTTCCTCAACGTTCTTTCAATCCAGATTATTTGGCCTCTAAAAACTATGAATTTTCATTCGCCAGCAGACAGGATGTGTTTTTATGCCATCCCACCGTTAATTGCGAACACGCTGACATGGTGACACGGAAACAAGAATGTAAGCAACGACCCGCCGCGAAAACAAAAGTGGCTCAGTGGCTAAGGCGTTGCGCTGCTGAGCACAATTCCCGGCCGCGGCGGCCGCTTTTCTGCTGGAGAGAAAAGCAAAAATGGTGTACGAATTTCGGCGCACGTTAAAGATCCCCAGGTGGTCAAATTAAAGACATCGCCTGCGTTGCGTCGGCGCGTTAAATACGATCAATCAATCAGAATGTAAGCAACTATACGAAAACAAAAGTATCGAAACATGAATATGAAACTAAACCACATTATCGCAAGCTTGTTGAATGGGTGTTCATGAAACAGACCTTGGTATCCAATTTATGCAAAAGGTGTCTTTGTCTTGTTAAAGTATCTCAAGTACGCCACACGAATGCGGCAGCATAAACGAGAAATATACCATCGAAAAGAATCCTCTAAGCATGCCAATACCCTTCTTAACCGCACATCGCATAGCCTAGCGTCGCGCTGTATCTACGTGCGTGAACAGCGGCATTCATCTGTCTCTTCTGTGGTGACAACACGGCTTTGTAACATGTTTGAGACATTAATATTTTCATTACGGCAACGAGGACCAACGCACAACGGCTTCCTGGTACGAATAGAGCACTCCCAGTGTTGCGCAAAGATAGCAAGTGCCCCACACTCGCTACCTGTCACTGCCCTTTGAACCACGTGACATCGCTCGCTCATTAGACAGCCCTCCCCCCGCCTCCCCCTACCCCAAATCTGCGGCCCTTTCTCGTCGGCATGCTTCCTTGCCTCTCACCATCCCCATGTAGTCAGATGTAGAAAACGACGGGAAAACCAACGAAGGTTCTGGGCTTTAACAAACGAAAAAGTAGTCCAATCCTTCATGTGTACCTTGCGACTCACACAGAGTTATAGATGAAAGGATTCATTCATTACCTATTCTTTAGCACAAACACTCTTGTATTAATAGTTTGGAAACGTCTTGTCAAAAGTAATGGTATTTAGCGGTTGTGGTCTTTGTTAAAATGCTTTGCTTTTTGCAACGCTACAGGGATCACGGGATTTTGAAACGGCTCCATAAAAGCGACGCCATAAAAACAGCTGGTAGTTCGCCAACAAATGCTCCTTATAAAAAAAATTGGCTGCAATCCACGCTGTGAAGGTGGTTGGGAAAGCAAAGCTTTAAACGACACCCACAACAATTGCCCATGTGACGTCACTTGATTTCACACACGGGGACTTATAAAGAGTGAAACCAGAGATTCTGCCAGCCGAGATTCTGCCGGCGTTCGTGACGGCCGCCATGGGGGCGGCGTCCCGAACGCAGCAGCAGCTTCGGCCACGGCCGGGCTACAGCGGCGGACGCCGCCTTTGTAGTCCGGCCGTGAGCCGGGAGAGAGCAATCGGAAAGGAGCGTCTTTCGAAGGGTGAGACAGCGGAACTTAGCCATCCTAATGTGCTAGCTGGGGGCTACACCACCGCGCGACACAAGCGTAGACACCGAAACAATTCGGCATGTGAGCTTAGTGATTCCCATTTATACCGATTTAAACTAGTTAGTTTAGTAAGCTTGAGAATTGCAAGAAAGCTGAGGAAACATAATTCCTGTTTATCAGAACCTGTGGCTACTTTAGTCTTTTGTAATACCTCTTAAAATACAACGAATTGGGTAATCACCAATTTAGAAAACGGAGTCGCATTTGTGGAAAGCAGTGCGCAAAATTTATAGCGCTTCTCTAGCAGCCAGATGTCTGTATGGGGTTTGTATATTTTGTTTTCCCGCCCTGCAAACCAATCCTTAACGTATGTTTGCCGTACGACCACTTAACTCCGTCGGGTGCGTGTTGCCCTGGACGTGCTGCCGAACAAGTTAATCAAGCGGTGTGATAGCACCGCGCAACGGACGCGAAGCTGCACCAAAACAGGCCAAAACAACCGCCGCCGAAGCAGACCACAAAGTCGTATACCGCCGATGCCGCCGCTGGCGAGCAGGCACTCCCGCGCGGGGAACGCTGGGTAAATTCGCGGCGCCATCTCAAGTGTGAAAAAAAGTGCGCCATTTCTGTGAGTGAAGCCAATGATGATGATGATGATGATGATGATGGTGATTTGATGATTTCTATAGGTTTCCTCTTTGTAGCGGGGTGATGACATGTCATCTTACCAAAAAGGACTAATATACCCATGTTTTACACTCTTGGTTTTATACTAGCGCTGCTTAGGGCAGGCACAATTAAAAAGCTTATTAGGCACAAAATACTTTTTGTGCCTAATAATCGCACCGCCACTTTTCACATGGGTCCCCCATGTCTGAAAACTTCAGCACACCAGTCAAAGGTACCACCCCAACGCTGGGTGATATCACCTATGGTTTTTAACATCGCTCTGTCGGGGTTACCGGGCCAGCTCAATTCCCTAGAGGATGTTTACCACGCACTGTCCGTGGACGATCTAAGACTATGGAGCACCAAAGGGTCTTCAAACCACCAGCAAGATCAGTTACAACGAGCAACCTACACCCCACAGGCATACCTGCAAACGTGAAGCTTAACGTGCGCACGTTCAAAATCTACCCTACTCATTAGGCGCTCGGGGGCACGAGGTCGGCCGGTTCCATCGACTCCAGAACCGATAGTGACCATAAAGAGTATAGTCGTTCTCAAAGTACAAACGATCCGAGTCCTGCGAATTCACTACCACCATGATGGAAGTGGAGTAGCAATGCTCATTAGTGTTCAACAGTCAAAATAGATGTGATTCGAAAAGCCTACAAAACAGCTCGTGGGCTCTTACCGCCTTTTCCAGCTGGGCTTGCATAACACACTGGCAGAACTCATTTAATTCCGCACCAACGGTCAGCATCAAAAACGTCGACTAACTGCTACAGGATGATCCCTTCCACCAACAATCCACACCCAGCAACGCATGACAGCGATCCAACGAGCTGCCATACGGGTGCCTCCAGTTTCAAAGCAAATGCACCCGACTTACAATGCTGGCCGCAGCCGAAACGGTGCACGGCTTCTTACAGAGAGATGTATACAGCCCCGAATCATGCTACACGGACGCCGCGAGTGACCGCTTCCGACATGCACATGTGGTTGCGGCAGTCAGGGCGAATGGCAACACACTGGCAACAGCCACATTTCTTACCGGCTCTACAAAAACTGCTGAAGAATCGGCCATCGCCTAAGCGGCGGTGCACGCCCCGACCACCAACGTCCCCGTCCTCACCGACTCGCAGATCGCCTGCGGACGGTTTGCAACGCGGTACATCCCCGGCCTTGCGGCTACCATCCGCCGTCAATCACCAGAACTGCCCCACACCTTCATTGTATGGATCCCGCGCACACATCGCTAACTGGAAATGAGGTGGCTCATGCCACTACCCTCGACCTTACCCGCCGGGCATTCCCAGAAGGGGAAGAAGACGCACCACTTAGTGGTCCTCCGGTCCCGCACCCCTCTCACAAAACTACTCCGACATCCTTCATCACTACCGAGCATTCCGCAGGGCCCTACCGACCCCACATTCATCCCTAGGTGTGGCTGACGCACACATGTGGTGAGGACTCTAGACCGAGACTTACCACAACCACACCTTCCTCCCCTGATCCCCCCCACTGCCCATACTGCCCCGGCATCCCAAATACAACTACTCATTTGGTTTGGATGTGGCCTGCCACCCCCCCCCCCCCCCCCTTCTCCAACCTCAGAATCACACACCCTTCTGCCGTGGAAGAGCTTGCTGCGGAGTGGCCAGCTCGCGGATTAGGAGTTTCTTGGGACGCGCCCCGGGCCGCCGCAGCACAGGGTTGACTACCGGACTATAATGTCCACCCACAGCCTACTGTCGCACACAATGCGATAATAAAAAAAAAAAACGTTTTCCAATCCAACCCATCCAAACCAATTCGCGGGTTAGTGTTGCCGTTTTCAAATGACGATGTATAGAAGACCGCAAGCTAAGTCGCTGTAGTATGATATTTGCGACCAATTGACACAGTCCTGGATATTGCCGAACGGTTTCAGTGAACTGAGCGACTGTATAGGTCGTAATACGGGTATGAGATCTCAGCTCGCTCACCGAATCATAACTTTTCGAAGCACTCAAGCACAAACCAACTGCTCTCCATAGAATCCGCACCAGCACTTTTTATCACCGAATGTGACTATACACCGCGGCGTTTATCTAGCCACATGCCCCACAGAATGCAAATCTTGCTTCTCTAAAGCAGACACTCTAACCCACATTATCGTCTAGCTTGCCTTTTTACCCTTCTTCGCTTCCCGACCTGTTTTCGGAAGTGATAGTAAAACTAGAGCGTGTTTCTTGCAGCCTGAAAATGAGTTTTGAAATTTATGCCGGCAACACCAGAGAGATTAGTGCCCTTATCATATCTTTAACTTTTAAAAGTCATTACGAAGCGACGAGAAACATTCTAAGCATTAGCGGACAACAGGCTTTGCAGAGCAGCATAATTATGTTAGCCTAGTCGTTACTTCAGTAAACCCTGACGTTTGAGAAAGTCTTCTTACCCGCAATATTTCGTAATGGGGTTTAGTTCCTTTTTTTCTTTGGTTACTAGGCAGCTCAGATGTGGAGAAACGGCTCAGTAACTGAGTCAGCTCATCAGCGCTTTTAATTGCGCGTTGCCTTTGTACGAACTCCAAAGGGCTGACGCAGCGTATTTTGTAACGTAATTCTTCTTCCGCAATCTTCTGGTCACGCCGGAAGCGGCGGCTAATTTTGTCTGGATAATTTACCGACTTCAGGCCATGGTAAACAAAAGGTTCTTGGTTTATTTAAGGTTCCCCAAAGCCCATCCGGAAGCCATAAAGTCTCGCTAGGCACTTCTAAGAGACGAGACATCGTCCGCAGGAAGGAATAAATCACCGTCACCGCTTAATGGCGGCCGTGCATAACATTGAAAGCAACCCCCGCTCGCGAAACCGTCAGCTCCTCCCGAAAGTGAGAGAAAACTCGAGGCAGAACCGACTCTATGAGGAATGGTTAGCTAGTCAGATGCTAGGCAGATGCTATTCAGATGGGATGGGTAATGGAACTCATAATTGATATATATGGCACGGCGAGATAAAAGGCCACGTTACTGGAAGTTAGTAACGCTGGTGGAAGGCGAATGCTTTTGTTGCGAAGGGGTGTCTCTGGAGTCGGACGTTGCTGATGGTATACGTAACGCGATCTTCTGCAGCACCATCGGGGCGAGCATCGCCTTGATTCTCTGCAAGCGACGGTGGCCTTCAGCCTTTATTCATACCGATACGGCGGGACATACTTGAGCTGACGAACTGAATGCACTTCACCATCCGTCCCTTCCCCACACCTTCCCCTCTCTCACCTCTCCTCGCCACTCTGTATTTCCATCTCGTCCACCAATTCCTCCACCACCCCTTCATTCTCGCTTCATATCTGCCATTTCCTAGCATTCCCCTCCCGCCTCTCTCCTAACTCTCGTTAACGCTCTCGACCCTTTTCGCTAATCAGCCCTGTTATCCAGTTTCACCGATGCTTACCCCCCTAAATAGTTACAGCGCAAAGGGAGACGAACGCAAGAGAAGATGACTGTACAAGAGCTGTCGTTTCCCGTCGGGCTGTAACTAATTAATATGACCTACCAGCTCGCCCAGCAGTATACTCTGCTTAACGCTCGATGGCTCGGCGTAGGAGGCGGAAAAGGGATATACCGCACCATAAAGCCTTATTATAAGGCAGGAACCGTGCCGGGATTACTTTCCACATGGAGGAAACAAGATACATCGAGTGCCCCGTGACGTTGTGAGGATACGCAGCCCTCCTGACAATGTGTCTTCTGGCGGGTATTAATTACTCTCGCAATGACATTTTCTACCCGCCTTTGTGCTTGGCGCTCCTCGGGTTTTTTTGCCATTGATCGGGTTCAGCCGGCGAAACCTCGACCACACGCTGTTGATGGCCTGCGTTACACTTGTGAATTAGAAATAAATGGATATAATGAGGTCGTATCAAAGTGTACTAGAAGTTATCTTTGAGATGAAGTCCCGCTTAAAGAATAATTTCGAAATAACCTAATATGCGATTAACAGCCTTAATGACATTCAGAGTGGGTGGTCCATGTAAGACAAGTAATATATGAGCACCAATATACTTATCGAACGAAGAATATAACGCAGGTTTATAAACCCAGTGCAGCACTTATCTGCCTCAAATTGTTTCGGACAAAAGAATTATACAGTTGTGCACGCTTAGTTCTATTGCGTTATGGTCACACAGAAATGTTGTTACGTAACGGTTTCATGATTTAGCGGCAAATAACCCGATTACTGGCAAGCCGATTGACTGTTAGAGGAATTATATGTATTATGATGTAACTTCATTTATTGCTAGAAGAAACAATTGTTATGCGAATGTAGCCTGTTGTGCTCCTGAGTGATCATCGTTAGAACAGAAATCAGAAATATTACGGGGAAACAAACTAAGAGCTGTGAGCTGATCAGCCTTATTTCCAAGGAGAAATTTTCTAATCTGATTTACGTATATGAAGTTTTCAGAGTAACCAGTTTGTGGTGTTATCTATTGAGTGCTTTAAAAAGAAAACCTAAATAATTAAATACGAAGACCAGTGCTTTTCAGGAATGACATTAGTTTACTTGTAAAAAAGAAGAACCTAAATAATTAAATACGAAGACAAGTGCTTTTCAGGAATGACATTGTTTACTTGTGGAGAACAAGAAAGAAGAAGAAGAAGAAGAGAAGGCGAAAAGGGAATGAGAGAAGAGAAAGATAATAAGGAAGCGAAGGCGTGAAAGCCTAGAAGAAGAAAAAGGAGAAGTATGGGG
>JABSTR010003498.1:0-32388 GCA_013339765.2 Haemaphysalis longicornis | reverse complement strand
CAACGACGAGTTTCCCAAAGCCGGACAACTATGCTAGGTTTTTGGTAATCGAATCTGTTGATGCGTCGAACCCCCTTGCCACAAAGTCTGTTTTCCTGATCTCCAAATTTCTTGAGGGCATTGTTGGTCAGTCTACAAAGCCAAAAAACTCAGAACAGGAGAAGTTCTTGTAGAAGTGAATAACAAGCAACAAGCTACAAATCTCTTGACTCAAACTCGCATCGCAGATCTCGACATCAGGGTCACACCCCACCGCAGCCTTAATAGCTCCCCAGTGGTGTGATCTCTGAGTCAGATATAATGAATGAAACTGACACCGATCTGTTGGAAGGCCTTAAGGACCAAGGTGTGACAGCAGTGAGGCGTATCATGATTCGTAGAGATAACAAGGAAATCCTAACAAAATGTAATATTGACTTTTGACCATTCCACAGTTCCTGAATCAGTAAATGCAGGTTTCATTCATTGCCCGTCAGGCCATACATCCCCAACCCCCGCCGGTGTTTTAAATGCCAGCGGTTTGGGCATGGCACTACCGCCTGCCGTGGTCGACTAACATGCGCCAAGTGCGCACAACACGATCATCCATCAGACAACTGCCCATCGCAAACCCTCATGTGTGCTAACTGCGAGGAGCCCCACGGGGCCTACTCTAGAACATGCGAGAAATTCAAACAGGAGAAGGAGATCATCAAGGTGAAAGTCACTGAGAACCTTACCTTCCCAGAGGCGCGAAAGAGGTTCGCCTCTTTCCCCCTGGGGAGGTACGCCGACGCAGCTCGCCGGGGGGCGGAGCGGCGTCTCGTTTCACAGGAGACCCAGTTCAGCGAGTCTGACCTGGTCCCTCCTCCGCCCCCCCCCCCCCTCGGTTGCCTCTGGCAGCCCAACCCGCCATCACGCCGCTTGCTGAGGCAGCAGCGGTTGTGATGGCAACGTCTTCCGTCGGGACCTGTGCCGCTCCCGCCTCTGTCTCCCCATCCTCCAGTGCGTTGAAGGGTACCGAGGTGATGGGCACCACGGGCCCCGCACCGGTTCCCACCGCCACCACACCGCCCGTGCCACCTCTGGCGCCCCGACGCCCTCGGCTGTGGCGGCTCAAACGAAGGGCTCCCGAGGGGGGGCCAAGTCCGGGGGGCCCGGTCCGTCGGGCACCCTCGGACATCCGACCGACGAGATGGATGTCGGGCCGTTCCTGCCTGCAACGCAGCGGAAGGAAAGCGTCCCGACGCCAAAGCCTCCCGACAAGCCAAAAAAGGCGAGAATCACAGCCTCGAAAGACGACACATAAACAAACACACACACTCCAGTAGCTCTCACACTAAATAATGGGAAGAGAAACATAATTCATGGAACTGTAGAGGCCTCTTAAAAATCTTGACGATGTATACGAACTACTGCCATGCTAATCAGCCAAGTGTAATGTGTGTTCAGGAAACACATTTGATTCCAAGCACACAAATTTCTGAATAGTTACATGGTCTTCAGAAAGGACAGGGATGGCTGCACACACTCTTCTGTCGGTGTGGCCATAATTGCCAGGAAATCTTTAGCCTGCCACCCTGTCACTCTGAACACTGTCCTCGAGGCTGTAGCAATCCGTACGATAATATTAATAGGTGATAACGGTATGCTCCATTAATAATTCTCCTGATTTTGCACTTCGAGCTCTGATTTCGAGGCGCTGGTTGACCAGCTGCCAGAACCATACATACTAACAGGCGACCTTAATGCGCACAACTCTCTTTGGGGCTCCTCCACGAAGGATGCCCGCGGTCGCCTGATAGAGAAGTTTCTTACATCCTCCGGAGCATGCCTTTTCAACAAAAAAACAGCCTACATACCATAACTTAGGACACAATACATACTCGCATCTTGACTTGGCGATTGGTTCCGCAGTTTCTTTCCATCTCTTGAGTGGGGTGTGGCACAGACCCGTAGGTAGTGACCATTCCCCACTTCCCTAACATACATAGGTAAAGGCCCATGCAGTCCATCTTCCCATAACAGGTTTAATGAATCAAAAGCAAACTGGAGCACATTCACCGAAACATCTAAACTACACACAAACCATAAAACACCTACACGTGGAGGAAGCAGCTCAACTCGTCACGGCACACATACTCAACGCCGCCGAAAAGTCTATGCCCCAGGCCTCCAGGCATCCGCCACCCAAGGAGGTCCTGGTGGAACGAGGACTGTAGGCGGGCGCGAGAGGCCCAGAACAAGGCGTGGGGTGTCCTGCGCAGGTACCCCACGTCGGCTAACTAATTTCTTTTAAAAGCCCCGCACGGGGCACCTTGAGCAATCTTGGTGACGGTACTGGCGATACCGCGGACCCCGAGCCCCAAACATACGCTGGATCCAACCGTGGCGATGTGTTTATAGTGGAGGGTTAGAAAGAAACCACGAACGGTGGCCGTCCGGGAGCCCAGGTCAAGCTCCGGGGCGGATGGTGCTCCCTGTCTGTTCACCAGGCAGGGTAGCTCCGGGGGACCTCCTCAGCTATCAGGGTAAGGTATGTTGGAAGAAAGTACCCCCGATCCCCTGCTTCTACATGTATCATGTATGGCATTTTCACCACCCCCCCCAAAAGTGATCGGTCCCTGCAAAGGGGCCGCACCCGGAAAGTACTCTGTTCCTCCTTTGTCTTCGATCTCCATTCCAAAGCCCGATAAATTTTCCGCGGCTTCTGGTAATGGACATCCCTGGATAAATCAAAAAGCCCATCACTTCCCAAGTCTGTCCTTTATCTCCTCCCAAGTTCCTTGAAGCCTTGTAGGCAAATCGTACAAAGCTAAAAAGCTCACAACGGGAGAAGTCCTAATTGAAGTTCAAAACAAGCAACAATCTTGTAACCTCTTGAAGCAAACGCGCATGGTCGATGTCGACATCAAGATCACGCCCCATCGCAGTCTTAATAGCTGCCAGGGCGTGATCTCTGATAGAGATCTAATAAATGAGACTGAAGCAGATCTGCTGGAAGGGCTTAGCGATCAGGGCCGTAACAGCTGTGCGGCGAATCACGATACGCCGAAATGACCAAATAATACCTACTAAACACATAATCTTGACATTGACCGCTCAACACTTCCCGAATCGGTCAGCGCAGGTTTCCTGAGATGTCCGGTCCGACCCTACGTGCCGAACCCACGCCGCTGCTACAAGTGTCAGCGGTTTGGACATGGCACTAATGCTTGTCGTGGTCGACTAACATGCGCCAAGTGTGCACAACATGATCACGCATCTGACAACCTGCCCATCACAAACCCTCATCTGTGCTAACTGCAAGGGACCCCACGGGGCCTACTCTAGAACATGTGAGAAATTCAAACAGAGAAGGAGATCATCAAGGTAAAAGTGACTGAGAATCTTACCTTCCCAGAGGCGCGAAAGAGGTTCGCCTCTTTCCCCCTGGGGGAGGTATGCCGACGCAGCTCGCCGGGGGGCGGAGCGGCGTCTGGTTTCGGCGGGGACCCAGTACCGCGAGTCGGACTTGGTCCCGCGCCCCCACGCCCCCCCCTGGGTTGCCTCTTGGCAGCCCAGCCCGCCTCCACGCCGCTCGCTGAGCCAGCAGCGGTTGTGGTGGCAACCTCTCCGTCGGGACCGGTGCCGCTCCCGTCCGTGCCTCCCCCATCGTCCAGTGCGGGTTGGAGGGTGCCATGGACACCACGGGCCCGGACCGGCTCCCACCACCACCGCACCGCCCGTGCCACTTCTGGTGCCCCGACACCAGCGGCGGTGGCGGGTCAAACGAAGGGCCCCCGAAGGGGGGCCAAGTCCGGGGGGCCCGGTTCGACGGGCACACCCAGGACATCGGACGACGAGATGGACGTCGTGCCGTTCTTGCCTGCAACGCAGCGCAAGGAGCGGCCTCCGTCGTCCACGCCTACAGATAGGCCGCCCAAAAAGCCCAATCCAAGAGTCACAGCCCCGAAAGACGACACATAACATACACACTCCAGTAGCTCTCACACTAAATAATGGGAAGAGAAAATATTGTTCAATGGAACTGCAGAGGCCTTATGAATATCTTGACGACGTGTATGAGATTCTGCATACCAATCAGCCAAGTGTAATGTGTGTTCAGGAAACACATTTGAATTCTAAACACACAAATTTCTTGAATAGTTACCTGGTATACAGGAAAGACAGGGATGGCTGCACACACTCTTCTGGGGGTGTGGCCATAATCGCCCGGAAATCTTAGCATGCCACCCTGTCACTCTGAACACTATCCTTGAGGCTGTAGCAATACGCTTGATAATATTTAATAGGTTGATAACGGTATGCTCCATATACATTCCTCCTGATGTTTCACTTTTAAGCTCTGACTTCGAGGCGCTGGTTGACCAGCTGCCCGAACCATACATCCTGACAGGCGACCTTAATGCTCACAACACTCTTTGGGGGCTCTTCTCGCACGGATGCCCGAGGTCGCCTTATAGAGAAATTCCTTACATCTTCAGGAGCATGCCTTTTCAACAATAAACAGCCTACATATCATAACATAGGACACAACACATACTCATGTCTTGACTTGGCTATTGGCCTCCGCAGTTCTCTTTCCTCTTCTCGAGTGGGGTGTGGGAACTGACCCATACGGTAGTGACCACTTCCCCACCTCACTTACATACATAGGTAAAGGCCCATAGCAGTCCATCTTCCCATAATAGGTTCAATGAAGCACGAGCTAACTGGAATACATTTACAGAGACATCCAAACTACACCACACATCCATAGGACACCTACACGTAGATGAAGCCGCACCAACTCCTCACGGCGCACATCCTCGACGCCGCCGAAAGGTCCATTCCCCACGCCTCTGGTGCCCCGCGCAACCAGCGGAGGCCGTGGTGGAATGAGGACTGTAGGCGGGCGCGAGAGGCCCAGAACAAGGCGTGGGGTATCCTCCGTCGGTACCCCACGTCGGGAAACCTCCTCTTGTTCAAACGGGCCAAGGCGTTTAGGAAAAACGTGTGCGCCGTGGGGCAAAACGAGAGAGTTGGCGTACATTCATAACATCAATAAACTCTTACACCGACACAAGGAAAGTATGGACACGAATACGTAAACTCAAGGGACAACAAACACACAGCCTGCCTCTGGTCAGCACTACAGGGGACACACTCGAAGACCAGGCTGACACACTCGCACAACCCTTCAACACGTGTCCAGTTCAGCACACTACACAAACACTTTCCTGAAACATAAAGCCTGTTGTGAAAAGAAGTCCCTACGCGACAGCAACAAATCACAGACTTCTTACAACTCCCTGTTTTCACTACATGAGCTGAGGGCTGCTCTAAGCACGTTGTAACCCTCAGCTCCAGGCCCAGACAACATCACATACACAATGATACAACACCTGCACGCAGACACACTTCTAACACTCTTACACCTCTATAACAAGATCTGGCTTTCGGGGCACATTCCAAACTCTTGGAAGGAGGCTATAGTTGTAGCTTTCCTGAAGGAGGGAAAGGACCCGTCGTCCCCCCTCAAGCTACCGTCCTATAGCCCTGACGAGCTGCCTGTGCAAGCTCTTCGAGAAGATGGTAAATCGCAGGCTCGTGTACTTCCTCGAGTACAACGGTCTTCTCGAGAGCTGCCAGGCAGGCTTTAGGGTGGGGCGATCGACGAACGATCAACTGGTAGCTCTTGACTCGTACATCAAGGATGCCTTCGCGCATAAGCAGTATTGTTTAACTGTCTTCTTCGACCTTGAAAAGGCATACGACACCGCTTGGCGTTATGGGATCCTTAGGGACCTCAAGTCATTCGGTGTATCTGGGTAACATGTTAAACACTCTTGTTAGTTACTTGTCAGACAGAACGTTTCGAGTAAGAGTTGGTTGTGCACTCTCAAACGTTTACGTGCAAGAAAACTGGCGTGCCACAGGGTGGCGTGTTGAGCTGCACTCTCTTCATAGTAAAAATGAACTCTCTTGTAAGGCACTGCCACCTACAATCTCTTATTCCATGTATGTAGATGACGTGCAGATATCCTATAAATCATGCAATCTGTCAATCTGCGAACGTCAAGTCCAGCTTGGTGTAAAGAAACTTGCCGGCTGGGCAGACAAGAATGGTTTTAAATTAAATCCTGTAAAAAGCTCCTGCGTTGTTTCTCCAGGAAGCGCGGGGTCCATATGGACCCAGACATTACTCTTAATGGCGTGTCGCTTCCTGTGAACAAGGAGCACAAGTTCTTAGGTGTTGTGTTTGACCAGAAACTCACATTCATTCCACACATCAAAGGAACTTAAACATAAATGTCTGAAAACAATGAATATACTTAAGGTTCTCTTCCCATCAAATCTTATGGTTCCGACAAAGAACTCCTACTATGGCCTCTATACTGCTTTGGTTGGGTCTCGTTAGACTATGGCAGTGTGGTATATGGGTCGGCGACTAAAACAGCGTTGCGAATGCTTGACCCAGTGCTACACTTGGGGCTTCGTCTCGCCTCGGGTGCTTTTCGCACTAGCCCTGTCGAGAGTCTGTATGTCGAGTGTGATAAGTGGAGCCTTGAGAACCAACGAACGTACATGGACTTGCTATATGCTTTTAAAATTTCATCACTGAATAATCATCCTTTTTATCCTGTCTTTAACGATACATCAACATCTCTGCTTCTTTGCAAATCGCCCATCCGTTCCTCTGCCCTTTTCACTTAGAGTGAGAGAGCGAGCCTCGGATCTAAGTGCTTCGTTTTTAGATGTGTACAGGTCATCCTTTTCTAACAGTTTACCGCCTTGGCAAGTTCGCCCGGTGTCGTGCGACCTTTCTTTTATGAGACTTGACAAAAATCGTGTACCACGAGCTGCAATACTGCAGCACTTTCTGTCTTTGCAGTTTAAATACACATGTGCAGAATTTATAGTGACGCTTCTAAAATCCTCCAGTATGGTGTCGTGCGCTGCTCATGGTCCTAATTTCAATGCAGCCAGAACCATGAGCGTGCACACATCAATTTTTTCAGCAGAAGCGTATGGGAATTTTACTGATTGTACGACACATTCTTGAAACTCAAATTCCCAATTCCATCATCTATACAGATTCATTGAGTGTTGTTCGTGCACTGTCATTCGCACAAGCCCCCCAAAAACCACATAGTTAATCTTGTATTCAGCACTATCATGTCCGTGTATGCACAAAAGCATGAGCTGTCCTCTGCTGGGTCCCAGGACATGCATGGATCGCTGGGAACGAGTTGGCAGACGAGAGGGCCGGTGCTGCTGCACTCAGGAACACTGTGGACATTACAACGGTACCCTACACAGACCTCAAGCCACACATAAGACAACACCTGCGCAGAACATGGCAAACACACTGGGACGAACAGACAGACAACAAACTACATGTAATAAAGCCACACTTGGACGGTACACATCTGACTCACACAACAGACACACTGAAGTCGCCTTGGTAGGCTGCGGATAGGGCACACCCATGCGACGCACTCGTATCTGCTGACGGATCTTCTAGACCCAGTGGCAGCAGGTGCGGAGAGGCCCTATCCGTAGTGCACATACTAATCACATGCAAGGCACTTCACACAACACGACACAACACTTCAGAGAACTCTACAGACAACATATTCCCCCTACATCCATCGTTTTTCCTAGGTGATGATGCCATTGTTTCCGTGAAACATGTGTTTGAGTATTTGTCCGACGTCAAGTTTTTTAAACCTCATTTCTATCACGCATCATGAAATCTGGCCCTATACAACCGCCATGCTCATTGTCGTGTTGTGATTTACTTTTGTTTTTGCTGATTTTACTTAGTGTTTAAGGTATCACCCTATCAATCGACTATTGTTTTGGCGCTCTTTGCCCCAGTTGGCCTTGCGCCATAAACATCCAACGATCATCATCATCACTTTGTAGCCTTCCCTTCCCGTGCACCCAGACATCGAAACGAACCTTGTGATACACTCGAAGAAGTAGATTAGTGCAGACTGGAATTTAAACATTCAGCACGTTTTGTTCAATTTACGAACAGCAATTTTAGAGCATTTCCCCTGTTCTATGGGGAGAGTTTATATTTAAACCTTTCAACGGGAGGTGAAATCATTAGCGCACCCAGGGTTTTTGTCTAAGAGGGGTTTGAAATTTTCACAATATAAAATATAATATATATTAATGTAAAAGAACAAATATAAACACAAATGTAAGTAATACAAAAAATCAAAATAAATAACCACAAAGAATAAAATATATAAAACTATAAAGAGCAGCAGAGTTTTTATTAATTCTTACGCGAAACAAATACGCAATAAATCAGCCGCCATAACCTATACAATTCGCCTGCAGAAGAAATATAATAACGGATGCCTCTTCACATAAAAATAGAAGATACGCGAAGCCTTTAGCTATTGCCCGAAGCCCCGGACCCAAGGTTAAAAGTACAATTTGAAGGAAAGGATGATGGGAGATGAGGTTGCGGAGGAAATACAAATAATGCCTTCTTCACTGGTGAAGTCAAGCCAAGAGTAATGCACGAAATCTGTTCGTATAGGCTGGCACAATTTGCACTGAACAGTCCAATTAACACATATTTCTGAAAGCCTATTCAACAAAACATCATTGTTATCCGTGATCACAGGTTCACAGGTTTTCGTAACTGCGCATGAAGCGTTGATGTCTTCCTCACTATAATGTTACAAACTCAGGCGATATATATATATATAAAGGAAAACCGAACCTTTTTTATTCAACAGGAGAGGGAGGGCTCGTACAGTGCTGAGTATTGAAGGAAAAACAGTTGTTTAAGCTTTCAAATGAAATAAAAAAAACTTCGATCTGATCTTGTTAGATTTGATTTGAGGCCAGAAGGCAAGCTCGACAATACTGAGTCCCAACCTATGGGAAATTTCAGCGTCTTTTTTTTAGAAGGCGACGAATGATTCAAATCTCGTGATGGAAAGTTCCGCACAGAAGTTCAGAAAGTGGTATAATCTGGCCCTACAAAAATTGTGCGACTATTTGCGGTTTAGCGTGGGCTATGAGGCGTGCCGTAGGGGGGAGGGGGGCTACGGAATCATTTAAAACCCCCAGGGATTCTTAAGCATTCAGAAATTTTCTCTCCAGGGACACTTTTGTGTCATTAAAATTTTTTGCTCATTATTTTTCTTAAACTACTTCAAGTTATACGCAAGTTGGTCCGCACTGTCTTAAAAGCAGAATCCTAAAAGCTCGTGCTCTAGTTTTTTTTTTTAATTCCGGTCATACAATATTCTTTTCGAGATTTAACTGCGAATGTTCAACAATAAGAGCTTTCGCTACTACACACTGCACTCGGTGAACTTCGGTTTCGGTTTGGTGGGAGAGGCGTGCGGAGGGGATTGGGTCGACGGACATCTGGGGGGTGGGTTACAACCCCCAAAACACCCCCCGTGGGTGCGCCACTGGGTAAAATAGTGCGATGTGCGGTGTAAACATTCAGCCTGTTTTTCTGCAACTTTGCATGCTTGCATTCACACACCGTTCTTTTAGGCACCCTAACGATAGGGTGCCGTGGTAACACCCCAATCGAGAAGAAATACTTTTTAGCACCCCTTTAACGGTCGTAGCACCCTTTGAAACTGTTGATTACACCCCTGAATTTTGGCACCCTCGATGTGGGGTGCCCGAGCAATATTTGGGTGCTTGAAAGGTGCAAAATGTTCAGTACACCCTTCTAGCACCTTAGAGGGTGTAAAAATGTTAAGATTTGCACCCCTTAATTTGTGGCACCCTCATGATTGGGTGCCGGAGCAATGTTTTGGTCCATAAAAGGTGCAAAAAGGGTGCAAAATGTTGAGTGCACCCTTTTAGCACCTTAAAGAGTGTTAAAAAGTTTAGTGTGCACCAGGATGGTGTCGCGCGTCGTCTTCTTCCTGTTGTTGGTGGAGGTGATCGACAGCTCGGTCGCGCAGTGCTCGATGGAGCTGCCCCGGGGACCGAGAAAGTGCTCGTGCTTGATGAAGGCGAGCTCCTTGCGGACGAACGAGCACACGCCCTGCGCCGCTCCCTTCCCGCAGGTGCGGGCGCTGGGCGGGCTGGCGTGCGCGCGGTAGCCCGGCAGGGACATCGCGTTGCCGTCTTCTGCGTGCGTCTCTTGGACCATGATCACGTCGGGGAGGTCCGGCGCGGCCAGGGTCCGCAGGTGTTGCTGCAGCACTGCCTTTCGGCACCGGAAGCCGTTGGCGTTCCAGTGCCAAATCTTCAGGCTTGGGGCTGTGCGGTTCTGGCTTGGCATGATGGCGGGTGCTGGCGTCTCCGTTGTAAACGTGTTCTTTAACGACGTCGAGGATGAACGCCTTCATGTTTTCGGGGCTGATTTGTTGTGCCAGTTGATTAATTGCTTGATTGATTGTTGGATTCGTTTGACTGGTGATACGTCTCTCCATGCCCTCCAGGTTCTTGCCCCAATGGTTCATCACGTTGGAGAGCTGGCGGCAGCGGTTGTTCAGACCCGCGTACCCGGGGGTCTTCGTTTCGCTGGCCGTCTGCATCGACGCCGACGAGACGATCGACTCGGCGTCGTCGTCGTCGTCTTCCTCCGTGTCCAGCGTCTCTTCTTGCACGTTGTGGTTGTGGTGGTCCTTGGCTCGCCGCTTGGCGGGGGTCGGGGAGTCCTGGTCTTCCGCTGGCGGTTGTGGCTGCGGTGGCTGGCGCGGCTTAGGGCTGGTGTCCCTCGTCGCCTGCCGCTGCTGCGGCGCCCGGGCTTGCCCTTGCGGGGTGCGCGCTGGCTGTCTCGGCGCTGGGCCGATGGCGGAGGTGGTGGTCGCGGCTGCCGCCGCCTTCTTGCCTCCCGTTTGCGAGATCCCAAGCTCTTCGAGTTGCCTGGTGAGCCTCTCTGTCGTGTTGGTGAGATTCTCGATCGTGCCTTTCTGTTCTTGAACCATTGTGCGTAGTTGCTGTAGTTCGTCCGGGACCGCGGAGCCGGCGCCTGCTGCGGCGGGGCGTCTCGTGCTGTTGTGCCGCGAGCTGGAGCGGCTCGCGCGCCGCGCTTTAGACTTTGACCTTTGGCGCGCCACCGCAGCTACGCCGCCCGTGGCGACGGCGGCCCACGTGGGGTCGCGTGATTTGCCTCTGCGCCTATCGCGGCTCGCCGCGCGGCCGGCAGACGGCCTCCGGTTTGTGCTTTTCTCCCGGCCGCGGTTATCGGCCTTGCGCGGGGCTAGTTCCGGGAAATCATCCCTTCTGGATATTCTGACCTTCAGCGCTGGCGGCGACGGCGTCGGCGGCGGCGCCACGTGGGCCTCCTCGGCTTCGAGCTTGCGTTGGCACTGCCGCTTCTTCACTTGAAACGGCGTCTTGAATTTATTCTTGCAGTTCTTGGTGCCCGTGGCGTGCCGGCCGCCGCACAGCTTGCAGTTGGGCTTGCAGTGCTGTTGGTGGTCTTGACCCGGGTTCTGCTTGCCGCAGGCGAAACAGACTCGGGCGGTGGGCGTGGGGCAGACGTCTTTGCAGTGGCCCACCTGGCCGCACGTCTTGCACACCTCCCTGTGCTGACGGTAGAGGTAGCACCTCACGATCATGCTGCCGTACTTGATGTAAGACGGGACCTTGCCGTCGTCGAAAAGAACGACGACCGCCTCCGACTGGCCGAGGCGGTGGGCGTCCAGCGCCGTAGGGTTGTGCTTGTGCACGACGCGGCTGTGGATTTCCGCGGCCGTCTCGTTGATCCCGATGTTTCTGATGATTCCCCGGGCCGTGTTCTCCGGCGCCGCCCGGTATGCGTAAGCTTCGAAGACTTGGTCTTCCATGGTGATGGCTCGGATCGTTTCGTGGCGCCTGGCCCGCTCTTCGCTCGGCGTGCTGAGCACCACGATGTTTTGCGCGACGTTGGGGCTCGCGGTGTCCTCCGTCGCTTCGCTTGCGCTGATTCCGGCTGCTCTGACGATGGCGTTCGTCAGTTCGGTCGGCCTCGCCTTCCCGACCATTAGGCCTCCACGTGGTCGGACGACGACTCGGTGCTCGTCTCGGGGGGCGAAGTTGGGCATCTTGGCCGTCTTCGCCATGTTTGCGTTAACTTTGCGGGCGAACTGCGCCCGCGTGGGTCGACGAGGGGTGCAAGGTTTCGAAGCGGAGTCGGGGCTCGGCTTACCGGTGGGCGAAAGGGGCTGCTGCGTGAGGGACCCTTCCGTGCCTGCTTGCGACTTGCGTCCGCGCCGGGTGCGACGTTAATCCACCCGCGCGGCCTTCTTCGCCCGGAGCGGCGGCGGCGGTGGCGCGCAAATCCGCGCCGTCGTCGTCGGCTGTGCCGGGAACCATGATCGTTGTTCTCCCCGAACTGCGGTCCAGACTGGGTTGCCGTTGGTGGAGGCCGTTGGCGGGGGTTATATCCATGGCCGTGATGTCATCGTTGTCGTCGACGGCGTTGCGTCGTCCTCCGGCCCCGTCGGGAGCGACGCCGGGGGCGTCGCAGGCGGCGGCGGCCGTCGACGTGGCCGTCGCCATGGCTCGGAATCGTCGTAGCCCTCGTTAGGCTTAGCTCGGAGGCCTCGCCTCACTCGGGAAAAGCGGCCGTAAAACGCGCAGGAATGGGCGAAATTGCCCAAAACCGGTGCCACTGGGTAGCGGGTGCTAAACCTAACATGTACGTACTGTTTTGGGACGGTTGAGGCGGGATGGTCCTTTGAAATTCGGCATAAACGACGGAGCCGATGTGAAGTGCGTCCGCTCACCTCGGCGACCGCAGCGCCCCGGCAGTATGTAAAAAGCACGTAGCAGGAAAGATCTGGCAGCAGCGCAGCACGGAGCAGCACAGCACAGCACTGCGATGGAAATAATGCTTCCGCATACAAGTGCGGGAAGCAACGAACACTACAAGCGTTGTAATGCAATAGAGGAGGCACTGATACAGACAATTAAAGCGACTCGTTTAAATTCGAGTGGTACTACGCTGCGAAGTCCTAGAGTAATTGACACCACTTGCTCCGAGCCGGCCTGAGGTGAAATCAAGAGATAACAGTGATATAACGAAGCTGTAGACCCATTTTTTTCGAAGCACCACCACGTCTCGTTACAGAACACCCGTGCACGTATTAACAGTACTATAGTTTCGCGTTACCTGTGGAAATGAGAGGAAAATGGTGCAGTAAAACGCCAGGCGCACGGGAGTTGCTGTTGCAACCTTGTACAGCACATCGTTTCCGTAGGTACCGAGGAAAGCGCTCCGCTCCAACCGTTGGCAGCATCGTCCCGTAGTTCACCGTGCCAGCCGGGCACGGTACTAAACGTGTTCACCGACGACACAACGCACCTCGGAAGTCCACGCACAGCAAAAATTAAGAGCACACCAAATTAACAAGGAGGAACGAATGCGAATGCGCGCCACCAAAACACGTGAGGGGCGTTTTCCAGCAGACGAACGTTAGGAGCGCCTTTCCGAACACTACAAGGACTGCATCACAGAGCAATGACATGTGCCATTCTTCAGAGGGCGCTACAAAAAAGGTTTTTGAGAATGAACAGCATTTTCATAAATTATTTGCACACTGGGCCTAAATAAATGTGTGTCAGAAATAAATGTTGTTATTAATATATAAATGTTGTTTTGTTGTATAACAAACTTGGTTTTTTGTTGCTAGTGTTTGTTCCCTCCTCACCTAGTCGCGCTTCAATCGCCACTCCCATAATCCCCATGCTGATGTCGCTGGCAATAGGTTCTGAACCGCTTTTCGCCCGAAGCTTCGCTACCATTTAAATTTACCTTGGAAAATAGATGAAGCTAGACAATGGAGCGTTTTCTGCACGCAAAACAGATCCGTGCTGACACCGCCAGTCGTGACACGGGTGTGTACACACCCGCACACCGGCGCAGGGAGCGTGCAGGGCAGCCAGCGCTTGTACCATGACGCTGCCTCCGCGCATAAAATGACGCTGGCTGGTGAAGGCTACATCGCTTGCCCGATTACAGCTAGTGGAGTAATCAAAGTTACATATGCGAGATAAGTGATAGAATCTGGGGGAGAATTGCGGAACAGATTGGCATCCGCTCTACTATCGCATGCGGTGGTCAATTCCTTGCCACGAGGATGAGCCTAAAGTTCCCTACGAGGACAGACCGCGAACGGAGGTGTATGACCTGAGCGCTTTATAACCGGTCCTTCTGGGGTTTTGGTCCCTTTTAGTGCTACCGGCACATCCCCATCGACGCACACACACCATGCGTAGATTAGCGCGTCGCGCGTTATCCTCTTTGGCAGGTGCCTAATATGATCATAAATGATGCCTTGTAAAGAACGCCTTCAAGAGACTCTGATTGGCTTTTCTCGTGCAGAATAAGTATAGAGTTGGTGGGCCACGTCTCAATCGCTTGGGTTGCGTTTAAACGAATATTTCGGTAGTATAAAATGAATTCTAAGGTGCTATTCGAATTTTTGGTATCCTCATCGATTACCTGTGGCGCTTTCTGTGAGTGAACTCTTTGTAATTGTCTTGACTGAACCCACTTCGAGCCTCGCCGATGTGTTGACGGGTAGTCACAAGTCGATTGTGCAGTGAAAAATGAGATCATTTTACACCTTTGAAGATAGCGGCTAATAAGGCAAATAACTCTGTACTTATATGCACATGAATTCCTTATACTGCAGTTACGACGCTTCTCCGATTTCGCTTCACTGGAGTTGCCAGCTGCATAAGCGCGTGCGACTGGCCCAGTTGCACGATTCAAAAATCAATTAAATTCGGGGTAAGACTTACCAGAGTTAGTGTAGGTAATAGGGAAAATAAATCCTACGAAGCTTAATGTTGAAACAGAAACAAGAGTGCGAAAGCCCGTTTTGCTCAGTGAAAACTGCCAGAGCTGTCAGTAGCGGCACCACACAGTTGCCATGGCTTTTCCTACCTACAAAATGGAGACACAACTGATAAGCAAGTTGGAGGGGCTGGTGGGAAGCTTGCTACACAATTGTAACCGAAAAAATATTCGGCTAATCTGTTCGGAATGCAGCCATTCAACAAAAAAAACGTCCGTCACGACATGCAGCGTGAGTATTCAGATTTATATATTTTCCTCCCTGCAGTCACGGTAATGCTGTTGAGCCCTTAAATGTACTTGTGATACGTACCAAACATACGCAACTAGAAACACATTCCAAACATTCCACAATAAATCAGTGTTGAAAAAATAATCTGCGGAAATTCAGAGAATTATCTACTAATGCGTTGCATTCTTATGCCGTTTGTCTTGAAAGTGAGTTTTCTCTATCCAGTTGTTTTTTTATTTTTTTCTAAATCCTGTCTAACCCATTATCAGCTATTTCGAAATTATAACGATCGCAGGTGAAACTTTCGCGAAGTCTGCGTTATTGCGGAAATACCATGCGATAAATGTTTTGCCATTTTTCGTAAATATTTAATGATTTTCTTAATTTTTTACTTCTTCGAAATTCTGTTCTACCAGTTATGGCGGAACTTTCCCAAACTCTGCATTACAGTGGAATAGGCATGCCGTATTAAGTTTGACATTCTAATTATTTTTTCAATATTTTTCTTATTGTTTAGTGTTTCAAAATTTTCTTGTACCAATTATCTCAGTGTACGTTATTACAACGATTGCACTTAAAAAATCTGCATTATTGTGGAAATGCAGGGCGTTACACGGTTCGCAATTTTCCGTTATTATTTTTAATTGTTATTTCTTTAGTTTTTCAAAATTTCGTTCGACCAATTATGGTAATTTAGGACATTATAACGACTACAGGTGGAACTTTCGCGAAATCTGCAATATTGTAGAAATGGCATACGGTATACTTTTTGACATTCTCCGTATTTCCTAAATACATTTATTATTTCCTGTTTTTAAAATTTTGTTCGACCAATTATCTTCCTTTGCGTTATTACAACAATTACATTTAGAACTTTCGCGAAATCTGCATTATTGTGTAAATGCAGGCCGTTGCAGGGTTTGCATTTTTTTGTTTATTTTATAATTTTTTGTTCTTTTAGTTTTTCGAAATTTCGTTCGACAAATTATCTCCATTCACGTTATTATAAATTACACGTGCAACGTTCGCGAAATCTGCATAATTGTGAAATGCAGGGCGTTACACGTTCCTGGCTGTGGGGGTACTCGGCAGAGAATGCTACGCATTAAAATTGGATTTCGATCACGATACTGCCTAGTGCGATATTGTGCGCAGGAGCAGTGCGCTGAGGAAACACTCACTCGTGAGTTCTCTCGACGGCAGCGATGATGAACCTCTGCGTCGGTGGCGCGAAGTGCTTCTCAGGAAGGGACCGGGAACTGTGTCTATATAGTCACGCGCACGCCCCACACGTTTTCGCTGAGCGTCGCGCGGTCGAGCAGCTAGAGCGGGCAAGCATACTGCCTCTTCTCCCGCTCCCTACCTAACACGTATGGAGAGCGCTGGCTTGCGCCGCCACAGCGAACCGCCCTCCCCTCCCAATTTCACGACACTCTCCTCTGATTTCTTTCATCGTTCGCTTTTTCTTTCACCCGTCGGTCTTGCCGTCGTTCACTCGGTTACGCCGACAACACGGCTCAGCTCAGAGACGGACGCGAAAAGGCTGCGCCCTAACACAGCGTGTTTGAACGTTCATATGGGACCGAGCTTGGAGCGAACCATCCGGGCCAACTTGTTTCTATCTGTGGACCGAGCAGGGCTTGTCGGTCCCCATTTATTTATTGGGCAAACTGATATCCCCTTTATGTTCCAACGAGGCCAAAGTGAGATTTTCTGCGTACCGTAACGAATGTCCGCCTTCAAAGGCACCGGTGGGTATGTATTGTGTCGTCCATGCAATGCATACGATGTTCCGTCATCGCGTGTTTGCGTGAATTCTTGTTTTTTGGTTTTTTACGTTTACAGTTTTTAACAAAGGGTCTAAGCATAATAGTTGTGACGAAAACGCCGTGGAGTGATTTGGTCTGAAGGTTTGTACCTTCCCTTTGTACCGCCCCCCCCCCCAAAAAAAAGAAAGTAACTGCCCATTAGTTACCCCCGTCTCCGTTACTTGCCGGTGGTTAGCAATGAAATATTGGGCGACCCGCCGCGGTTGCTAAGTGTTTAAGGTGTTGCACTCCTACGCACGAGGTCGCGGGTTCGATTCCCGGCCGCAGCCACCGCTTCTCTGGTGGAGTCGAAAAGCGAAAACACCTGTGGGTAGGAGATTTCGGTGTACGTTAAAGATCCCCAAGTTGTCGAAATTAATCTGGTGCTCTCTAATGCGGCTCGCCTCATCGCCTGCGTTGCGTCGGCGCGTTAATTCCTAGAGTCAATCAATGAAATACTCGGCGACATGATGTTATTCAGCCTCCACGCATTCTCGAAAACGAGCAAAGCCGTTGAAAATGTAGATTCTAATGTCCACCCGGTAAGTGAAGAGTTTATTGAAAGTGTGTGTTATGGCGGTGTTTTAACTTGAAGCCCAACATCACCCTCCAAATGCAGCAAAGTTCTGGATGAACTGGCTTGCCTAAGAATTTTAGAAGAGTAAAAGACCGGCCAGTGCGTGGGTCAGGTGTTTCGGGGTTTTTTTGTGCGTTTTGTGTTGTATAGTGAACAGGAACAAAGGAAAAATGATGCTGTGGTTGAGCGAGTAATTGGCGTTGAGCGCGACGACGGGCGGTGCTGCGAAGCGCTCCTCCGTGACGTCAGCTTAGGGATTCTCGCATTTATCGTCTGCTACACTCGGGCTCGCTCTCCCTACTGTTTTTTTGCGTTCGGTTGACGTCGGATGTATGGCATGTGCGTAACTTTTTATCATTGTAATAGACATAAAATCGCATAAACTAGCTGAAGGCGTGAGTTAAATTGAGTTGGATACCGCTAAAGACGAAAAATTGCCGGCATCGCCCCATTCCTTTCGAAGCCAGTCCCGTGCGGAGCGCAACGAGTTAGAGCTAGGGGTCAGCTTTGGTATTAAGCAATGTTTCGAACCCAGGGAACAGCCAGCTGCTAATAACCGACAAAAGCGAAATTGCAAGATCAAAAACAGATACCAGGCTTCAGGGCTGTCGGCGTGTGCAGAAGGCATTACGATTCCTCGGTATTCGTATCTAAGGTAAGAGTTTTTGCAACCTTGCCGAACGCTCGAAAGTACTGTGTCACATCACTTTATCTGGTCATAGCATGAAAGTATGCCGACGTGCACTATGGGGCTGCAAGAACTGTTGGTTGAGTTGCGAATAACCCACGATGTGTATAGCCGAGTGCTGGTTTTATACCGCGCTTCTAACCAGTATGGAGGTTTATTAACGAGTCACGTGTACGGTAAAGATACAGTAACACTATGTTTGTTCAGACCTGGAGGGATATTTCAGTACACTCCCCACAGCCATGTGTTCCCAGTATTCATATTTGCGTTTATAGGAAAAACTGCATCTGAAGAGGAAGAGCAGGAGGATGAGAAAACTGTAATTAACAGTAAAATTAAGCTGATTAGTCGTATGGATCCTCAGTCCAGGACAAAGGAGTAAGAGGTAAGTTTTACCAATTCACAGATCGCCATCCCGAGTTTGTTCTTTACGGCCTGGAAGAGTTAAAAGAGTTGGAAGAGAGCTGCGTGGAAGTATGGATCGGTTTCGATTGTTGTAATATATGCACGTATACAACTTATTGCGTTCGTTGGCAAGTATATCAAGCCTTCAACACCGTAATCATGTCATAATAGACCTTATGCGAAATTGCTTGGTGATCTAGCAACACTGATGCAAACGAGTCCGTCGGCCATATTGGTACGGGCGCCGATCGTCTCGTATTGTTTAATGTGGAAGAGTAGGTGACGGTAACGCGGTATGGCTCAAACTGGACGGCGTTTTCCGGCTCCCGACCGCGGATTGTGGACGAAGGACTTGTCTGCGCTGCCGACTGTGTCTGAAGACTCATACCACTCGGGGTGCCGCGCCAAAGACCCATCCGAGCGGCAGCGGAGCAGGGCATGCCGCCTAGCCACCGAGGCGCATTGCTCGCCTTCATCGGTGCGGACTAACACGTGTTACTCGCAGTAAGTAAATCCTTCTTTGCTTTTTACTTGACGCGAGTTAACCGGTATGAGCATTTGTATAGCACTTTGTTCACCGTTGTTTACCATGCAAACGCGTAGCGGCAACCCTGTTGCAGTAACCCTGAAAGAGGAAAGCGACAATCGCCAGACCGTACCGCTAGTGGGTGGATTAAGTATTTTCAAATGCTGTACATTGAATTTACGGGATGATTTTTGGCGAAGATGTTTACGGAAAGGTTGCGGCCGTTTTCCCTGACGGTCGTCCGCCCGCGCGTTTGCCGCAAAGCAATCGCGCTTTGCGTTGAAGTCAACTACAAAAGCGCACATACGCCTTGAATTTTCTTTTTTGTGTGTGTTTTCATTATTTATTGCGCATGTTCTGCCGCAAAAATCTGTTTGTGTGTCTTTCTTCGCCTTTTTTGGTGGTGGGGGTGGTTGTGTTTGTTTTTAAGCGCATGTTTTTGGTGTGCACGAATAGATAATACAGTAAAACCTCGTTAGCTCGAACTCACTGAACTAGAAGATTTTTTTTAATTCGATGGGTCATCGGTATAGCCCGAATGTTTACCTGTTTATCTCGAAAGGTTCTGGAAGTGAGTTCCAGATAATTATATTAATGCTTGCTTAAGTTATTACGAACACGTTTATGCGGGTACTGGTATCTTTACCCACGGTGGGGTTTTGAAATGTGAAACTTCCTTTTCTTGAAAATGCATTACAAAGCATGCAGAGATACTTGCACGCTCGAACTTGACAAACAATTTTGACATCATTGCTGTTTGAGGTGTAGATTATTGCCCTTGCAACAGTGTTAAGCAAGACACAAAATCTGGTCATTTTGAGTCTGTTCCTTGCGGCCACTTCTTTCTGCTCTGTCCCTTTACCATAAACTGTAGCGGACTAGTCCTGTTCTTCCCTGAGTGCTATTTACTGTTACTCTCTCTGTTCTTGCAGGTTGGGCCTCATCCATGTGCTCAGCAGCTGCTTTCGCTCCCAGAAGAAAAGTGGCCGGCCCTATGTTGTGTGCCTCACGTTTGAGACGGACAGTGGGGCGATTGTGAGGCAGCGTGCGATTGCCCGGCGGGTTGCAGTGGAGCATGGAGTCACATCCTGGCTGCTGTGCACCTACTCGCCCTCTTGCAAGCCGAAGGTTTTAAGAGGCGCCACCGGAGCTTGCGTGCACTGAGCTGCCACAACAGTGGGGACGTCCGAGACAGCAGGGCATCAAGCCAGCGAGTGTCCAAGACATTGACTGGAGAAGCCCGCGAGAAAATGGCCCCTCCCTTCCCTTGCCAATGCGTCTGTTCGATGCACGTCGAGTACAGGAGCAATGCGAGCAGCAACAAAGTGCCGTGCAGGCGCTTGGGAGAAAACTTGGTAGCCTTGGGAATGAGTTTTTGCCCCAGATGTGCTGGCCTCACCCCCCACAGTGACAGAAACAAGGACTGGCATGGCACCTGAAGGGTCACCTATGAGCTACCAGCAGGCATTCATGCCACATTTCGCCGTGGTCATCTCGCGAGCACGCAGAGGCTGGGCAACGTCGTGTTTACTAGACCGCGGCATGCAGGGGTGCGCGAATGCTTCCCTTTGTTCCATTTATATCCACAGTTTGCTATACTGTACGCGCTATAAATCAGCGAAGTAGTTTAATTTACTGGGATTTTCACTGTGGATACAAAAAATGCAAAAGCACTCAAGCTGATGCGCGGCGGCCTGATGCAAATCTGGCCGTTTTTTTTTTTAATAAAACTTGAAAATTGTCTCAGCTACCTACATCAATGGCCACTATCATTACGTCGGAGGCATGCATGCAGCATGTGACAAACTAGAGGAGTGAGCGTGTATTTTAGTCGCAAGATATTCGACAGTAAATACATCGTGGCTGAAATGACAATGGGCACCAAGTTAACTTGACGTAACAACAAACCTTTCAGCCCGGCAAATCGGAACCAAGTGCAAAAGCTCGAATTTTCCACCGTTAGATCATCATAAACAGTGTGCGCCACTTCTGCAACGACACGCGGCTAAATGCAACGGAAAAGAAACCAACAACACACTCCCATACCGTGCGCGCCCGCCACAGAGGAAATTTTCAACCGCGCCGTGACGGCGTAGTGCGGTAAGAAAAGTTTGTTTACAGCCCCTAGGTAAGATAAAGGCTCGTGTAGGGGCTAAGCGGCACCATTTAACAATGAAATGAAGCGGGCGCAGAGCCACAGGGACGAGTAAAGAAACAGCCTAATTTTGGCAACGTGTGGTACTGTTTTCCCGGTCGAGCGCCGCTGTCAGTCGCATGAATAGGTGGCGCACGCTCAGGCTTAATGATTTCGAATACAAAGGCTGGACCACAGAACTCCAACGCAGCTGTAGTTTTCATCCGGAAAGCGACTACGGAATCCCGCGCTTAGCGAACCAACGACAAATATTCGCTCCCAGCGCACCGCGCCCAGCGTGTCACAAAGGTTGCTCGCGCCGGCATAGTTCGCGTCAGAAAGTTCGTTCAAAAGCGTGGAACTTCACGTACCTTTTCTCCATTAGCTGTAGTTTTCATCCGGAAAGCGACTACGGAATCCCGCGTTTAGCGAACCAACGACAAATATTCGCTCCCAGCGCACCGCGCCCAGCGTGTCACAAAGGTTGCTCGCGCCGGCATAGTTCGCGTCAGAAAGTTCGTTCAAAAGCGTGGAACTTCACGTACCTTTTCTCCATTTGGACCGGTATTTCCGCATTGCGTGCACTGCGGCACGAAGCAATGCTCCGGCATTGTAGTCCATCACCAAGAGCGGTCGATGCCCGCCTTCAATGTTTTGCTAATGGGTTTGGTTTGAAACGACCGTACCAAAATGGCGGACCTAGTTACCGGAGTCGACGTGAGATGGCGGGGCGCATTTTGTATAAGGTCTATTGTTCGGGTTGAGAGCCAGTTCGTTATGATAACAATGGTTACGATAGAAATTCGGAGCATAAAATCCGCCTTCGAGTACTATCGACAACTTTGCCTGGGGCGCGATCGCGCTGGCGTAGCAAAAACCTTCTCATTGTATTTGCATGGGAATAAACAACGCACTCTGCGGATATGCACTTTCTTGCAAGTAGCCATAACGGAAGCCAATTTGTGAAAAAGGGAATGTATGCCCTGCATACAGCCTCAAGAAAGCATCCTCACGATCTTGTGAACCTCCCAAACACCCCCAAACCTCCTAATAAGACGTTTCTAACGGTTATAATTAAATAATTAGTATTAAATAATGCGTTCGGCACAGAAAAAAACATTCATGTGATACAAGTCAACAACATCGAAATAAAAGAAGACAGCCCGTCTACTTCCTACTGTGCGATGCCCGTGTACTGTTGAGTCGTCACAAGAGCATTTAAAAAATACTGTAGGGAAACCAACGCATTCTGAATACTTATCTGTGCGCTGAACGTCGCGAAAGGACGGGGAGAACACGAGCTTCTGACCGATGCTGCGAAGAAATTTTGTGCTTTCTCTCCTCGTCTGTTGCGAACTTGTGGGTGATAAAGCTTGAAATTATTCCCATGTGTCAGAAGCTTGTAACAATAAATGATTACAAAAAATACGTTTTTAGTGCACTAAAGCATCAAAGCGTGCAATTTTGAGAATAGAACATAATAATGGAACACGCCCTTCACTTGGCACACAGATAACAAAGACCGGCGCATCCGGGCGTTAAAAAGAAAACATAAATAAACAAAGGCAATGCAAGGTTCGCGGCAATACCGCCCCCCCCCCCCCCCCCTAGGAGTGCATCACCCGATGCCAAAGTAAAACGACAGTCCGAACAAATAAACAAACACAAAATCAGTCACCTTGGGTACTAAGGTTTTAAGCGAACCACGTGGACGACTTCAGGTCGCGTGCGTCGTCGTGATGTTCCAGAATCACAGTCGGGATCACCTTGTAGGTAAGTTGCCGAACGCGTTGCACAATCCGCCAGGGTCCGAAATACCGTCGAAGAAGCTTCTCCCTGAGTCCACGTCGTCGGATCGGTGTCTCAACCAACACACGGTACCCTGGGTGGTAATCGGCGTCTCGTCGTCGGAGGTTGTAGCGTCCTGGCATCCACCAGCTGCTGGTGCGTTGTACGAACTCGTGCGAGCCGGCGGGCCTCCTCCGCACGGTGAAGGTGTACTGGACGTCGGCGTTGAGGTCGTCGTCTTCTACTTGCGAAGTATGGCGCCAAGCATCGTAGACGGCCGTCTTCCGTAGAAAAGCTTGAACGGTGTCATCTGCGTTAGTTCCCTGGATAGCTGTGTTGTAGCAAACGTGACATACGGGAGCACTTCGCCCCACGTCCTATGTTCAACGTCGACGTACATTGACAGCATATCCGCGATTGCCTTGTTCAGACGTTCCGTTTGTCCGTTCGTTTGCGGGTGAGTACGCCGTCGTTCTTGGTGATCCGCGTTGCTGTAGCGTGCCCAGACTCGATCAAGTTGCATAACTCCGCAGTAAAGGCCGTTCCGCGGTCCGTGATTAGGACTTCGGGGGCTCCATGTCGCAGGACAACTTGGCTTATAAAGAACTTTGCTACTTCTTCTTGTGCAGTCCCTCTCGGAAGAGCGGCGGTCTCTGCGTATAGCGCGTCATGTAGTCTGTCGTTACGACAATCCACTTGTTCTCGGATCGTGACGTAGGGAACGGGCCCAGGAGGTCCATTCCAATGTGTTGGAACGGCCTCGATGGGACGGGGAGGGGGATGGGCTGCAGAAGTCCGGCGGGTCTCGTCGGTGGCGGTTTTCATCGCTGGCAGTTGCGGCAGCTCCAGCGGTACTGGGTGACGTCGGGTGCAAGGCGGGGCCAGTAGAACTTCTTGATTTTAAGTGCGAATGCACTTTATAAGCGACCCTGAATTCCGGTGACCGCCGTCCGTCCACATAGCAACAGCTGCGGGTGCGCGCGCTCCTCGTCTTCCTTGGCAACGGGGGGAGATGGGCGCGCGCTGCCTGGCCGCTGACATGGCACATACCCACGTGGGGGATTGGCCAGGAATCTCCTCGTCTTCCTTGGCAACGGGGGGAGATGGGCGCGCGCTGCCTGGCCGCTGATATGGCACATACCCACGTGGGGGATTGGCCAGGAAAATCGGGCGTGAGAAGGGCTAATGCACCCGCTTAAAGGAGTACTGACACGAAAATTCAAAGCTGAGATCCGCTCTAGAAATCAAGTACAACGACAACACAAATAGGTGTCTGTGCATGGCACATACCCACGTGGGGGATTGGCCAGGAATCGTGCGTGAGAAGGGCTAATGCACCCGCTTAAAGGAGTACTGACACGAAATTTCAAAGCTGAGATCCGCTCTAGCAATCAAGTACAACGACAACACAAATAGGTGTCTGTGAATAAATGCATCTTTCTTTCTTTGTAGTGGTGTGTGTGTGTGTGTGATCTCTCTCTCTTTCGCGAACATTACCGAACCGCGCAAATTCAACTCCTGCATTCGCACTTTCACATTCTTCCCCTCGGGGAAATGCGGGGAAATTTTTCCAATAGTTCGAGCTGTGCCGATGTCCAGAGACGGTTCGTCGTGGCATGCTTCCAAAATTTCGTCATGGAGGTCTGTAGGGATGACAAGGAGATAATCAGTCTTTCTTCTTGCTCCGGGGCTGACATTCTTCTTCACGAGGACGGAGGTTTTCAGGCTGAATGCTGGTAAGTTCAGTTTCAAGGCCCGCGCACGGTGACATTTTTTTCCTTCGAGGTAGTGGATCATTACACGTAACTCGGGATCGGCACGCTGCTGGGCGGCGAGGTCGCTCTCCGTCATGACTCCGAAGAATGCGCTGTCTTCATCGGAGTCTTGCGGTGGTGGGTCGACGGGATCGCGAGACAGGCAGTCGGATTCGAAGTGCTTCCTACCGGATTTCTAGACTATTTTAAGGTCGAAACTCTTCAACCCAAAGGATCGAGGGGCCCCGCTTTTTTTCTCTCGCTGAGCTCGCCTTAGGACCCCTCCGTTACCGTTTGACAGATGTATCGCCTCAGTCAAACTTCCCGCCTGACACTGTCCTCGGAACAGATCGTGCAGGCCCACCGAGCGCACCCGAAGGAGGCCCAGGAGCTCCCGCACTTGGCGCTACAAGCGTGGACGCTCATTGCTCTGCCCTCCCCTCCACCGAGTTAAGTAAAGAAACGATGACAGTAGTGGTATTTCTTTGACGGACGCGCGAACCCCGCCGAAACGGGGCCGAACCGCATGGCCTCTCACTTCTGATACACCTCTAATGAGACTTCACAGAGTCAGTCGATTCAAGCTCAACAGGGTCTTCTTTCCCCGCTGATTTTGCCAAGCCCGTTCCCTTGGCTGTGCTTTCGCTAGATAGTAGATAGAGACAGGAATATTTTGAGGCAAAGTGAAAAGGAAATAAAAATAACAGGCTTCGGCCTGCGCCACTATGTATAGCAGGATTAATCAAATAGTAATATAAAATAAAAGTGGGAAAAGGTAATTTTTAGAAAAAGGAAAAGAAGAAAAAGAGGAAACGTACCATCAGCAAAACCCGGCCAAGGGAACGGGGGGCAAATGGCGGCGTTTATTTTTTTTAGGAAAACTGAATGGTCTTCAATTGTAGTCTTTAATCGACGTCTTCATTCTTGTGGTGCGGTTAGATTGACCTGTCTTGATCCTTTTATATCTAAGAGAAATATCAGGTTCTTTTTGGTCTTCCTGGTAAAATAAAGGAAAGATAAGTACCCCTCCCACCCCAGTAATAGAAAGTGACATATAAAAATATATATATGTCAGTTAAAAAAAGGAAACAAATATCGTATATATAAAGATTATTGTGTCGTTTCCTATAGGCAAAGTACGCACTTTCGAAATGATTCGGAGTAGCGAAAGATGAATGTTATAATCTGTTAGCCTCCACAACCCTTTTTTTTGCATGTGTGTGCTTTGTCCATCTCTTCTTCGCTCTTATTTTCTTTTTTTTCATGGCAAAACTGTAGTTGCTAAAAACTCGTGATTTTATTCTTACTTTTATAAAGTGAGTGTTTTCTTTTTTTGTGCTCACCTTTATAAATCTGTTTTATATTCTGTTGAATATGTTATTTACAACTATATTTTAGTTAGTAGATGGGTAAGTTGTGCATTGTAATTGACGAAGAGAGATAGTTTGTTGGCTCAGTGAGATATGTATTGTGATACGATAGAGAGGGAGAGGTTTAAGTTTGACTTTTACTTGATTCTTTTATAAATTATTTCCATTGAACTTCCTTGCTGCAATGGAGGTTATATCTAAAAGGTGTATTTTAGGCTGGTTTTATTACCTTCCTGGCGAACATGCCGCAGGTGGTGGTATCTGCCTGCGTTTGGAGGTGCTGTTCCAACCTGGAGACCCTTGGGAAGGCATCTTTAGTACTCTTCTTGTGGGTGAGAAGGAGTACTGTTAGTTTGTCAAGCTGGAAAAGGGCAAAGCAGTCTAGTGCCCAACTTGAGTCCAGCTGACTAGTAGGTTTGGTGGAAGGCAAACATTTCGGTTCTCTCTCTTAGTTGAGAAAGATCCAGGGGAGAACGTGGAAGTTACTCCGCCACCTCCTGGACGAGACCGGCACCAAGGGCTACCAGCAACACCGCTTCGCGCAGGTCATACACGCGGCAACCAAAGCGCTGGGAGAAGAAGAGGCGAAAAACCGCATAGATACCAAGTACCTCCCAAGCACCCCCGTTGAACGACACGGCGAATACGCGGGCGTGGACAACCCGGCTCTCGACCGCGACATCGAGGAGTGGGAGGTCCGGGCTGTGCTCCAGAGCATGAATTGCAAGTCGGCGGCGGGACCGGACGGGATACGAACAAGGCCCTACGAAACCTCGGAGACGGAGCCATCGCGTCCTTGACGACATACTTCAACCGCTGTTGGCGTTCGGGAACACTACCGAAGCAGTGGAAGACGGGGAAGACGGTACTCATTCCGAAGCCGGGCAAACCGCCGAGCATAGAAAACCTGCGCCCAATCTCCCTAACATCATGCGTGGGGAAGATCCTAGAGCACATACTGAACGACAGGTGGCGACGATACCTAGAATCGGAGAGACTCTACACGGACACCATGCTCGGCTTCCGGGAGAGACTGAGCACACAAGACGCAATGATTCAGTTACAACACGACATTCTGGACGCGTCCGTACGCACCCACGACAACAGGGCCGTGCTGGGGCTGGACCTGCAGAGTGCGTTTGACAAAGTCAAGCACTCCGCCATCCTCGCGCAGGTCAGCAGCCTCGGCATGGGCAGAAGGTCCTATGAATATATTCGGGACTTTCTTTCAGAACGAACCATCACAATACACGCGGGCGACCTACAGCTGCCGCCCAAGAAGCTAGGGAGCACGGCAACCCCCCAGGGCTCGGTGATATCACCGCTGCTCTGCAACCTAGTCCTGATAGGCGTGGCGGGCAGGCTTTCGGAGATCCCGCAGGTCCGCCACACCATCTACGCGGATGACATCACGCTGTGGGTCCCCGGGGACAGCAACGGCCACATCGACGATGCGTTGCAGACAGCGGTGAACGCCATCGAAGACCAGCTCATCGGGACGGGACTGCGGTGCTCGCCGCAGAAGTCGGAGCTGTTGATCGTCCCACCGCCGGGCAGGTGTTCCTTTGCCTTTGTGGATGGAAGAGGGTGAGGAAAATCTAATTAAACTTGATACTTTGCCTCCTATTGAAATGTTTGTCTCTTCCAACCTCTTTATGTACCTTTTGTGGGCATTAGGCATTTTGTAAATAAAAATATTTGAACATAAAAATAATACTGAAAATTGCTTCTTTTGGTTCAGGTATTCTATGTTCGACAATAAAATGTATGTGACGTATTTATATACTGCACAATTCTGTCCCGTCACACTAGAGGGGTGCCAAAGACGAACAGTAGTAAAATTTTTAGGCAGCTACAGCAATACAAAAAGTGCTGCAACATGAGCCCCTCAAGCTTAATTAAGTGCATGTTCCAGTCCCCGTCAACTCCTTTTTTCAATCGGCTTACATTCAATCTAAGCTCCTTTTTATTTTCCTCGGGTCAGCCTAAAATTGAGGCAAAGCTAGATATGAGTAAATACGATAAGTGCTGGAGAAAAATTAAAGAGTGGGGGATTTTTTTTTCTAAAACAGCGAGGAGGAAGAGGGTTGCCACTAGAAGGAGATAATACAAGGCAAGCAGAGCTGGCCATGGAAGTAGGGGCACAATAAACCTGGAGCTCCTATGTTCATGCTTTTGTGTGTGAGTAACCTTAAAAAAGGCCGCCACCAGGAGGCTAACACAGACAAAAGCACATGGTTCTGGCTCTCGCCTTTTGTGTTTGCATCAGTAGATCTACCCTTCATTTACCAAAAAGCCCACCATTAGCGCATGTTTAGTATCATCAGGCCCCATCTGATACCAGGGTTAGCCACATCAGACCAGCTGAACCTGTTATCAGCCTCAACGACTTGGCCACCACACTGGTTCAACTAGACCTACTTTGTAGGCCCAGCCACTGCCTCTCGGTGCAGCAACACCAGCTCGCTGGGTGATGAGCCAAGAGCCCCACTCTCGCCGCCGCAAACCAGCAGCATAGAAACTGATTCTTCCAACAAGAGTACACGTGGCTGTGCCAACCCATGGATCTCCATACTTTGGAAACGAAGCAAAAAGCAAGCCAACGTCTCCGTCTTCACTCAACACAACGTGCAGCAACCTATGCAACTGTGATCCGCCTTTAAAGAGCCACCTCCTCGCCTACCCCTAAACAAATGCACAATTGCCTACCCACCCAGACAAGGACTCCATGTAGCATCTCTGATAACTCAAGCATTGACAGCAGTCTTCGAAGACAAATGCAACATCCTACTCCTCCCGGATTCCTTCTGCAAGATGACTCTCCTCCTATAACCCGTCTTTAACGTGCTTGTCGCCAGCACGGCCAACCCGGACCTCGCACTCTTGCTCTGCAAAATAGAAGGCCTACAACTTGTCACTCACCTACTTGAGTTTCCCACGTATATGAAGCCACCTCCTAGTTTGCGCGCGGGGTTATTCACAGCCTCAACCCTGGCGTCACCAAATATTCATGGAGTACCTTCAGGGTAATGGACCAACTTTGCTTTACACCCGCAGAATGTGCAAAATAAAGCAAGTACTCCTTACATTGTAAACAAAATCCATCCAATTGTACGTGAAAGTGGGTAGTGTTATTGTGCTGCCGACCTTTCCGTCAGAAGTACCGCAAGAGTGGTGAATTTAGGCATTGGGCAGACGTGTGCCCAACTCGACTGCCGACAGTACCTGAACCGCCGACTATCCAACCCACCCTCCCGAGCCTCTCATGTGCCTCGAAGTGCCACCGGTGTCTCCTACCGCAAACCACGGTGCGTGTTGGTACTTGGGTGACACACGTGGGAGGCATTCATTTTTGAGATAACCGTGTAGACTCGGTGGTTCACTAGGAAGTTCTGGCTAACTTGCCGTGGGTAAAGAAGCTACGAGTGAAACTAGTGACTCATTCTGACAAACAAGGTGGTTATAAAATATTGTTTCAAGGAGTTATTAGGATTGAGTTATGTTTGTTCTATTATTTACGAATATACTAGAGATAAAAGAGCCGAATTCATACGTAGCCAGTTTCCGAGGAATCCCTCTGCGCGTGGTTGCGAGCAACAAGGCAGGCCGCTTGAAGCTTGTACATATTTTTTGGGTACCTGGAAAGAAAACTATGTTTTGGAAGTACAAGAATTTCTTATTTTGCAGAGTTACAGGACAGTAATGTTAACACACCAAAGTCTGAAATGTTTAGCGGCAATATTTTAGAGCTTAACCAATGAGTGAGGAGGCGCTTGTCATGAAGCCGTCAGTCAGAGGATAAAAGAGAAAAAGCCGAAGTAGTCGAACTGTGGTCGGGGAAGATCACGTGGGAGAAGCAAAAAGGAGAAGAGGCAAGAAACACATATGTGGCAAGGGGGACAGGAAGAATGGGCGTAATCGGCAAGCGTTTGGCTGGATGTCAATGGCCAGGATACCTCCACGTTGAGTCGGATCCTTGTCCTGACCTTGACGACAGCCAACACCACCTTGTCAATGCCCGCCCAGCAGCCCTCTCCATTGACTCGCAAACACATGGGCACAGCGGTACTTCATCTCCCGGCCACGACTGCGTCAACAAGAGCACTGAGGCAGTGCTGCGACATTGTCAAACCGCGCACGTGAGCCCAAACTACTGTACGTTGGACTTTTTCAAATACGAACTGTGCCGATTACACTAGTTTGTTTTTCCAATTTGCGTATCTTGTATTTTGTCTCATCGCTATGTTTCATCTGTGTCTGATGTCACCTGCCTTGTTACCTCTGAACTAGTCAAAGTCAAAGTCAAAGTGAGTTTTATTTACATCGTCAAAAAGAACGATGCGGGTAGGCCCGGGCAAAAAGTGAAAAAAATCACTTGAGGGACGCCCGAGCCCCCCATGTACAAGGCATACAGCGAAATCGCACAGAGCGTATATGACAACATTATCCCTAATATTGCAAGAACAACACAATCGCAGATGAACTTACGAACAAAGCATAAAAAAAGCATAAAAAACAAAAAAAAGCATAAAACCAAAGCAGGATCACCACTGCATAAAACAAACAGGGAAAAAGCGGAATGCAGGTATGGTGAACGAGAGAGAAAAGAAAATATGTGAACACAACATCACAAATGAAATGATTAGATACATAATGCACTTCTAAGGGCAGCAGGTGAACATGTTTCGGGAATTACATCCTTTGACAATAATTTATTCAAAACAGAGGGCAAGGTGTTTCGGAGCATTTGGTGTCCGTACATTGTACGAGAGAAAGGAATGTGCCAAATTTCTTTTTTGCGAAACGAATATTCTGCGAGATTTTGTCTGAGACAGGGTATTTCAAGAAAACTAAGTTGGTTGTGTCGGATACATCGCTTATATTTTAAGGCTAAATGATATTCGTACATAGTATTAATCGGGATATGTGGAAACGAGTAAACAGTTCTTCAGTGTGAGCAAGGTAGTGTACGTTTGCAATATAGCGGACGGCTTTCTTCTGAAGCGTGTATATTTTATTAATATTTATTTTTGTGGTGGTACCCCAAACCAAGAAACAGTAATTTAGGTGCGATACGAAAAGTGCATTATAAATTATTAATTTTATATGCGCTGGCAGAAAATACCGAAATTTCGTGAGAATTCCGGTGCACTTTGCCAAATTCCCAGTATGAACTGAATCTCAGTGTCCCAACTCATGGTCTTATTAAAAAATACTCCCAAGATCTTGACGGTATCTACAAACTGTACCTGTGAATTACCTATGTATATACCCATATCGGGTGGAGTGGAAAATTGTCTTGTACTGAAAAGAATGCCTTTCGTCTTTTTTGTGTTTATAAGTATGAGTTTGCTTCACTCCAAACCTTAACTTTAGCGAGAACATTGTTTTATAAGAGGAACCAAAGATTGGGTGGATCTACCTGTGAAAACAAACTTGCATCTCTGCATAAATTACAAACGTCGGCTTGCTGCAGTCAAAACAGGTCATTTATATATAAAATAAAAGAAGTGGCCCTAAAATACTGCACTGTGGCACACCAGCACTGACAGTTGAAAGGAGGATGTATGTTGCCCCTATTTTAACGCATTGTAGACGATGACCTAGGTAAGATTTAAGGAGTTCAAGTGGAGTGCCTCGTATGCCATAGAGTTCTAATTTTTTTTAAGTAATGTGTTATGGTTAAGGTGATCGAAGCCTTCGAAAAATCTATAAAGATGCCCACGCATAATTCTTTATTTTCAAAAGCGCTAAGAATAATTTCTTTCTGAGACAATAGAGCTGATTCAGTAGATTTACCTCGCAAAAACCATGTTTGATGTGGATAACAATTGAACCTTTGCAAAATTTAACTAGCCTTTTTCAATAATTTTCTCTAAGCCTTTTGAAAAACCGGTAATATAGAAATCGGTCTATAACTCGAGAAGCTATTTTTATCTCCGCCTTTATAAAATACAATTACCTTAGATTCTGCAATTGCCTTGGAAAAGTTTCCAGTTAATAAGGCAATGGTATAGATATGCGTTAATGCAGGAACTATTAGAGTGAGGACAAACTTTACTGGTGCGATTTGAATTCCATCTATGTCGCAAGACCTGCTGTTCTTAAAAAGAAGAAAAATGTTGAATACCTCGATGTCATCAGATGTTCTAAAAAATATGCTATTGTTGTTTCGTCGTATAGTATCTCTAAAAATGTCAGAAGTCAAACCCGGTATTTATAGTATCTTTGAAAAACTCATTAAATTTCTCTGCAAGTTCCAGACCCTCAATACGTTCACCCTCAAAAACATCTGTGACTCCTGATACAGATGGGACACGGTTTAATAATTTATTAACTTTTTTCCAGACT